>ML820457.1:126210-136878 GCA_009831015.1 Picea engelmannii | reverse complement strand
AAAATTACCACAACCACTTTTATTTTCTTACTTCTTCCAAAATTACCACAACCATAAAAGACAAATTCAACTTCTACTCAAATCAAACCAAAGCAACTAGGCCATAAAAAAAAAGACAATATGCATATGGCTCCTTTACCATGTGGAATTTTACTACCATATAACTCCTCTACGGATTAGTGTGCAGCCTCGAGCCAACAATTCCTTATGGAAATATTCCTTCATGCAATAGGAGATGAAATACCAAACAACCGCCTAATTTTTTCACGGCTCACCACATAATTTCTTCACACGTCCATGGTTCTTTCTCAACTCAACAAGTATGCAGTTCGCTTAACCTCCTGAATGCACAATGGAGAAGCAAACTCTGTCTCACGCCCTCTGTCTGATGGCAAACAATAGTGACGACTCTCAACACTCTTTTGGCTCTTACGGCCTTCACAACTCTCAGACTTCACAGCTCTCTAACACAGGTCAACACACCTCACAGTGCTCTCGATTCTCAAGCCTCTCTGGCTCACACGGCCCTCACGACTCTCTTGGCTTTGATTTGCCTCTCCGGCTCACACGGCCCTCATGGCTCTCTTGGCTTTGATACCAAATCAGAGAACTCACACACAAAGAGACATGAAGAACATACAAAGCAACTTGTCTATTGCATTAGAGGCATGAGTATTTATACAGTGGTGAGATGAGCTCCAGCGTTGATTAGTTTCAAGATCAATGGCTGGAATTGCTTCTTCTAGACGTTTTTGGTTCTTTCAAGAGTTTACTGAAGTCGGTGCAGTCGGTGCATTTATTGCAAGCTTATCTCTATCAACTACTGGACTGGTTGTTTAATTAATTTCTAACACAAACCACCATACAAAGATTTATTTTTTACTTCTGTAGCCTGGGAATTGGTAATTGTCTTTGAAATATAAATTGGATAGTAGCACTTAAATATTTGAGTTCCCAACTGAATTCATATATATATATATATATATATATATATTCTTTGTGTTGTTGTGCATGTATTACTAATTTGCTGACTTGGTAGGCAGGTAAATCCAAGATGCTATTAAAATAAACTCATCCTTATAGCCCAAGTAGTAGCAAAAGAAACATTCTCTTTTATAGGTGCCTTTCTTGGCATCGATAAACCCAAAAAAATAAAAATAATTGAGCCCTTGAAAAGAGTTATCGTGAACATTGATTATCAATGCCTCTAAAGACAATGGAGGCTGCAGCCAAGGCTACAATAGTCTTTGTTATCATCTCTTTAAAATACTTGAACAATGAAACAAACCTTCCCAATAAGAAAGTCTCCAGTGTTCAATGAACGACGAGACACAAAGGTTTTACATTCTTGTATTTGTATTGTTGCGACCCAAACTTGACCATTGGGACCTTTGGAAAAGAGTCTTCTCCAACCTGATAATGGAGCAATTCTACAATGTTGGTGGGATTCTCTCGTGGACGTAGCCAAACTCTCATGTCAATCGTACATTTCCACATATGATACAACTTTATAAGAGGCACAAACATCATAATTTCAGCATGATTTTCCATCCAAGAAATGGTGTGTTTTCAATCCAAAACCTGCATCATGCATGGAAGCTTTCTCAAGGTTTGAAGCCCGGGAATTTCTAGTAGAAAAAGTGTGAAACTTGTGAGATGGTTTATTGTTCCCGAGTGTTATGCTCTTTTATTCTTCCCATAAATGTTATGGAGTACCATTATAATCGTATACCTTGTGATTCAATATCAATTTTTATGTTCAAGTTTCATGACCATATTTTTGGGTTTCATTTCTGAGAAAACGAATTATACATATATTCTAACGTTGATGGCTTGTGTTAATTGAACAAGATTCTAGTTACAGAGAACATGGGGAGACAATTATTAGCGAGATTAAGGTGATGCTTGGTGTTGCGATTGGAGGTGGATAATTAATGATGACATCTTCTTATGACACAACATGGGTAGGGTGCCCTCCATTGATGGGTATGCTTTCCAACAATTTCCCCAAACAGTTGAATGTATTTTGAAAAATCAATTAAAAGATGGTTCCTGGGGGACTGAGTTGCACTTTCTACTGTCCGACCGCCTACTTGCTACTCTTTCTTGTGTTCTTTCTCTCCTTAAATGGAAATTTGCAGATGTGCAAGTAGAGCAGGGTAAGAGTTATATAGAATTATCAATTGGCTTGGTCGCTTGTGCTTTTGTGTTTGAATATCAATCCTTCCAGCCGCTGAGGCCTTATAGCTAAAGATATGCTTGGTATATCTCTGTTTAGTTGTATTTTATTCATCTATTCTATTTTTCAAATTGTGTATTTCTCTATTATAATTTGACCCTTACGACTATGGATCCAATCTCATGTGTGAATATCTATAACGGCTAGCTCAACTTGCTCCTTTTCTTGTATTCCTCCTTCAATGCAACCGTTCAATGCGATCTGCATATCCCTACCTAACTTCCAGCTTAGTCTGGGTGCTCTACTTTTCCCCTGGAGGATTCTTCATTAGTACAGTTTTTGATTTGTTTCTCTTTGGAATCGCCATGCCACTGTGATCGACGACAACATTTCCGTCGGTATGTTTATCTCAAAACTGGGTGCATTCTTAAGCATATACCCCTAAAGATTTGCTAGTTGCTGGATATAAAATGTCATTATCACAATACAAAGAGAATAAAAGATAACTACCAATATATATTAATTTGATTGAAACAATCTACCACTAACTCGTCCAATTCAATCTCTTTTCTCTAGTTAATCCACATTAATACATGTCACATTTGTTGTTCTAGATTCTAAAACATTTTATTTAAAGGAAAAATTAAAAGTAAAACCATTTTGACTCTCCAGTTTGTTATCATTTATCTATCGAATTATCAAATTATGTTTGTTATCATTTATCTATCAAATTATCCTGTATAAAACATGACTTCGACGTTGAAATCGCATAAATGAAAGCGTAATCTGTACAAAACATGAATCTGACCTTGAAATGGTAGTGTAACAACGAATATGAGTGTTATAGGGGAGGGTATCACATACCAACACTAAAATGAAGATAAAACAGAGCTATTGGACGCCCATTTTCTACTTCAATGAGATTAAAGATGAAGAGATCTACCTAAGGGCTCCGACTCTCAAATATTCTTTGCTTCTTTGACGAGATTAAATATGAAGAGATCTATATGAAATCATCGGCTACTTTAGCTTCTGATTTTGTCTCTATATTTGTGTGTCCCCTTCGTCCCCTCGTCTTGCAATAGTCTCCATGTTTTGGAATGATGAGGTAGGGTTCGCTTCTGTGCTTTCATCTTGGATGCAAGCCCCATCGCTCTAGCGTCTTTAAACTTTTTTTTTTTGTTGGTCTCTTCTTCTATTTGTTGTCCCTCTATTGCATCCTGCTACTCCTTCTCAATGATGAACGACAACAAAAACTATCAGTGACATCCACTATACTTTAATAAGTTCACTCAGTTTACTGAATATGACTCCTCTTTTCTACTTACACGTGATAATGATAGTAGTAGAGTATGGCATGAGATATTTGGTCATCTAAACTTTAGGTACATGCAACAACTTTCCAAGACAAGAATGGTGAAAAGATTTCCAGACATTCACGTTTTTTAAGGGGTTTGCGAAGGATGCATTCTTGACAAGCATCCTGAAGAGAAGTTTGAAAAGGAGAAGGCAAGGAGAGCCTTCTCTTCCTTGGAGCTTGTTCATAGTGATCTCATGGGTCCATTTCCACATCCCTCCATCAACAAAGAAAGGTATGTTCTTACATTTATTGATGATTACTCACGTTATACTTGGGTTTATTTTCTCAGACAAAAGTCTGAAGTTTTTGAGCACCTCAAAGATGTCAAAGCTCTAGTAGAGACACAAACTAGGAAGAAAATCAAGATCCTCCGTACAGACAATGGGGGGGATTATATAAACAAAGATGTTCATAATATTTGTCGTGACGCTGGTATCTAGTTGCAACACATGGTTCCATACACTCCACAACATAATGGAGTTGTTGAAAGGAAGAATAGGTCTCTCAAGGAGATAACCAGTTGCATGTTGCATGCAAGATCACTTCCTTCCAAGATTTGGGCTAAGACACTTAATTGTGCTTCTTACATACAAAACATAGCACCTCATAGATCTGTTGAGGATATGACACCTTTTGAGGCTTGGACAGGTGACAAACCAGATGTCACACACTTCCACATTTTTGGATCTAGAGCATGGGCCCATATTCCTTATGAAAAGAGGAAATCCTTAGATCCACAGAGCACACCTTGCATCTTTGTGGGATATCCATATGATGTGAAGGGGTACATATTGATACATCCCTCCACAGATCGACTCATCATTGAGCGCAGTGTTCAGTTTGAAGAGAGTCCTTTGCATGCATTTCCAGTGCAACATGCAGAGACTCTTGTGCTTCCATTAGTTCCAGACATGAGAGATGATGATTCCACACACTCAGATGCTACATATTCAGACACATATTTAGAGGATTATGTACATGCATATGAGCAGGTAGTACAGCCAAATGAGGAGCCAGCGTTAGAGATTGAGCAAATGCCCAAGTGGGCACAATCCACACTTCAGGCAACATACAACCTTGCAGGGGATCCATTGGATTCAATGAGGACTCGATCTAAGCATGTGGATCATTCTCATGTACTTTCATCTTCTAAACCAACAATGCCCATGCATTTCTATATGGTTCAATCTTTTGATCCACATACCTACAGTGAGGCTATTGACAATCTACTATGGGAAGAAAACATGTAGGAGGAGCATGACTCTCTCCTAGAGAATCAGACTTGGGATCTGGTTCCACTTCCACCAGGGAGGGATCTTGTTAGATGAAAATGGTTCTATAGGACCAAGAGAGCAACAAATGGTTAGGTGAGTAGGTACAAGGCCAAATTAGTTGCAAAATGAATTTAGCAGATTCATAGGATCGATTATGATGTTACCTTTTCTCAGGTAGCAAAGATGGACTCCATTCACTTGGCTCTGGTCATTGCAGTAGCCAAAGGATGGGAAGTTCACTAGATGGATGTGAAGAATGTTTTTCTTCATGGTGACCTTTCAAAGTAGATCTACATGGAGCAGCTGCAAGGGTTCATTCAGAACTCATATTTAGTATGAAGACTGAAGAAGTTTGTTTATGGCCTCAAGCAGACACCTAGAGCATGGTATGCAAATATGGATTCTTACTTGCTTTCACATGAATTTGTTAGATGTAAATCTAAATCCAATGTTTACATGGTGAGGACTACTAACTTTGTGATGATTTTAGTACTCTATGTTGATGATCTTTTTATCATTGGTAGCTCTACTTCAATCATTGCTTTGGTCAAAGATATTTTGCAAGACAAGCTCTTTATGATGGACATGGGTCCACTACACTTATTTCTTGGTCTTGATATTAGTCAAAATGATTCCGGCATCAAACTTTCTCAGGCTAAGTATGTGAGGGATTTTCTGGATAGATTCCACATGACAGATTGTAAGTCTGCACCTACGCCCTTCTTATCTGGGATCTGACTTGAGGATGAAAGGGATACACCATTATTGGACAACAATTTGTATTGACAATTGGTGGGGAGTCTTCTATATCTGACCCACACCTGTCCAGATATCTCATATGTGGTAGGAGCAATTTCCAGATACATGCAAGATCCCCATGATCTGTACTGGAAGGCTTCCAAGCACATCCTCAGATATGTTCAAGGCACCATGAGTTATGGGATTCACTATGCAGTTGGTTGTGCATTAGATCTCATAGGCTTCATAGATTCATATTGGGTTAGTGATAGCACAAATCACAAGTCCACGTCTGGGTACACTCTCAGTTTGGGGTCAGGTCCAATTTGTTGGTCAAGTAAGAAGCAAACAACCATTGCTTTATCTTCCGCATAGGCTGAGTACAGAGGAGTAGTCAATTGTGTCATTCAAACACTTTGGCTTCAACACTTCCTTACCGAGCTTGGTCTCCAATTTCACTATCCGACTATCATATGGTGTGACAATGAGAGTGCACTTAGATTTTGCAGAGATCCAGTACAACGACAACAAACCAAACACATTGAGGTCCACATGCAGAGATCTAGTACATGACAAGATCATTGATTTACAGTTCTATCCTTCCTCTGAACAGACTACCAATATATTCACCAAGACCTTCACTGAGTAGAATTTTCAGACTTTGTGGGATTGTCTTGTAGTGAAGAACATAGTTGCCTAGCAACTGCCTTTTCTTCTTTTGATGCATTGTCTTTTAAAGGGTGGTTTTGTTACCATGTGGTTTTTCCTCTTTCCTCATTTTTATTCAGTGCTCATTAGTTTCATTGTACATGAGTACCTAATATGGTCTAGTAGTTGGGAGTCATTTTTTACTCCATAGTGATGTTCAGAGGGGTGTTGATGAAATTTCTATTTTCGGCACACTAGTTCAGTGGGAGTTAACTAACTAGTTCCATTTTAAACTTTCTAATTTTAGACCATCACTATTATGCATGCATTCTTAAGATAGGATGTCATTGCCTATATGAGTGAATATCACCCACTCATTGAAAAAATCATAATATACATTGATTCTCATTCTTCATATTGTATCTCTCTTCCTTTTCTGGATAAGCTTTGTTTATGTATGCTTTAGCTAGGTCTCCTGTGCAAGTTTCCATGAAACATTGACAATAATGCCTAATTTTTTTGCATCATCCCCACTTTTGATGCCCAATGAGTTATGACTAGTGGCAAATGTATCACTATTATTTCAATTAATTATGCATTTCAGATTTATTTAATGCTTGGATAATATAGTAGACGGGGTCAACGAATTTTTTTTTATGATAGGTTTTAATATCTTGGTAGTAAGGTTGGAATTTGGATTATTTTTTACATATTAGATATTCTTTTTTGGCGTTTTGATTTTTATATTTCTTGTATTTCCTTTCAAAAGATGTTATGTTTAAAATTTGGGTCTTCAACAATGAAGTTTTTATAAGAAATTAATGTTTCAATAATGAAGTCAGTTATACGGAGTTCAAGTCGAGATTCATGGTAAATTCAAAACAACTTGATTGTCTCGGTTGCCATTTTATAAAATTAATAACCTGTCAAAAATACTATTTAATCATTTGGCATGCTCGTTTAGGGATACCGTCCCATGAGAAATATGGTCGTAAAATAAGAGAAAATTGGCCTGTGACGACAAACTGCCCGTCAAATTCCAACCTTGCTTGGCATGAATATATGTAGAGGAAAAGTTTGTCAAAATCATAAGTAGTTCTATAAAGGGATAAAAACGAGGATGGACCGTTGGGGATGCTTACATAGGGTGAGCAATAACCAACCTGCCACACAACATTCAATGCTGCATCAGTTGGTATATACACAATGGTCGTAAAATAAGAGAAAATTGGCATGTGACAACAAAATGCCCGTCAAATTCCAACCTTGCTTGGCATGAATATATGTAGAGGAAAAGTCCGTCAAAATCATAAGTAGTTCTATAAAGGGATGAAAACAAGGATGGACAACTGATGATGCTTACATAGGGTGAGCAATAACCAACCTATCGCACAACATTCAACACTACGACAGTTGGTATATACACAATGGCTGTAAAATAAGAGCAAATTGGCCTTTGACGACAAAATGCCAGTTAAATTCCAACCTTGTTTGGCATGAATATATGTACATGAAAAGTCTATCAAAATCATAAGTAGTTCTATAAAGGGATAAAAACAAGAATGGACTCTTGATGATGCTTACATAGGGTGAGCAATAACCAACCCGCCACACAACATTCAATGTAGCGACAGTTGGTATATACACAATGGCTGTAAAATAAGAGCAAATTGGTCTGTGATGACAAAATGCCTATTAAATTCTAATACTGCATCAGTTAATATATACAAAGTGGGATCCCATCTTGATATATAATATATCATTACAGTTAATATATACAAAGTGGGATCCCATCTTGATATATAATATATCATTAGTATAGATACCACCTACCACATCATTGAATGTTGCACAACAAACTAGTTATCTCAACCTTACAAGATCGTCTAACAAAGATGAATGAAGATAAATCTTTTCACTAGTTTGGATGTCACTTCAAAACATCTGCTCCTGCGGGTGGGAAGCCCTCACCGCGTAACAACCGACACACCATTCGGAATAATAATGATCGTAATGGAGACGTCCATGCATGATTTTACAGGTGTGTTGTGTTTTTGCCACCATCCAAACTTGGCGGGGCAGCTTTTGTAGAGCATGAGATGCATGGAAAGAAATGACAAGCAAATTGTTGGTCATGGGTTATTTGGGTCCGTCACATATAGTTAAAAATTATCGATAACTGTTAACATTTTTTAAAGTTAAACTGTGAAAACAGGTAAAGAAACTATCACAATTGTCAAATTTTATAGGTTATTTCGTTTTAAAATTCCTTAGGATAGGGCGTGTGCGGGTAACATTCCTGTGATGAGAACTTTGACGTGAAACTTTGTATATAGGAGTTTCGGAACTCTCATGCACTGGAACAAAACTTTGACGAAAAGCTGGCTAAAGCTTTTCATGCACTGCACCTTAAATAATTTTGTTCATTTTATATAATGTTATCAAAAATATAAGATGTATCTTTACATTTGCGGCATCTCTGAAAAATTGAAAAATGGATATCGTATAAGAGAGTTTTTTCGAAGACATCGACCGCAACAGATTAAACTACACCCTTTGGCTACTTGACAAGAATTTTCTCCACTCCAAATATATATTACATTCCAAATTAATTGATGCAATGAATACTTGAGCTTGCACAAGAGTAAATACTGTTTACTGTAAGATTACAATGGGTCCGAATTCTTGTATTTACACAGCGCGGATTAGAAATCGAATACTTATATTTAGTATTTACACAAAGCGGAATGTGAAGGGTAAAAGGGGATGAGGGCTGTCTACTCTGCCCAATACTGCGCACCTAACATGCTACACGACAGAGTTCTCAAGATCATTGAACAATGCATATACTATCAGATTGTTGCGCGCTGTGAATAGACACTAAAATAGAATGATTTACAAATGCGGAATATAATAAAGAAATAACAGAAAAACTTGTCAGAAAAACAAAATACTTGATATTAATGTCAGCTGCTCTGATACTTCTTCTGTCAACTCTTCAACTGTTGCTGGTTCTTGAACTGCTTCTCTGCATCTCTCTTTCCTTTTCTCTATGTCTCTATATATCCATATTTTCTAATTAAGAAACTCGGATTTATATAAACTTCCTTCAGAAGCTAAGACCAACTCAACATTTAACTCAACCATAATTACGACTGACTCTTCAACCACTTAATTTAATTCAACAAGATAGAATTAGGCTTCATTTATAGTTTTCCTCCTTGCCGACTGACTTTTGAGTAAATATGCGATTTTGCACTTGCAGAGTTGTCAGATTGTTTGACTGACATTTTGACTACTAACAGATTCTCTGACTGACATTTTGACTACTAACAGTATGCGATTTTGCACTTGCAGACTTGTCAGCTTGTCTGACTGACATTTTGACTACTAACAGATTTTGACTGCTGACTAACATTTTGACTACTAACAGATTTTGACTGACAAAAAAATTAGCAGCGTGAAGATCTCACTGACTTGTAATTACAATTTCCAACCGATTATATGACAAATGAGTATAGTGACTAGCACAGCTGCTAAGTCGTGGCTGGTGAACACCGAAAGGCGGCTTACGACTGTTAAACTTACGGCATGCACTGTAAAAACCCATTTTTTAATATAAAACAATTTGAACATAAAACACGCGTCAACGCTTCCAAATAATTTGCAGCGTTTCAAACCCATGTAATTAACAGTGATATAATTCCATACAGGTAGGTTTTCGATGTTTTATTGGCAAAAATAAATATATATGTACCATACACTCTGTGCGGCGCAGAATGATTGCTGCTAAATCAAGAAATTGCTCGGCAACTTGAGGCTGCCAATCCTAGCAATGTGAGAGTGGAGACAAAACTGCCATTGCTCTGCTTCCCATAAGCTTCGCCTGTGACGGTGTACTCGGGAGAAAACGCATTCGCTTGTTTAAAAGGTCGATGAAGAAAATGTCGCGTGATGGCAATAATAGTCGATAGCAGCCATCGACATTTTAAAATCATTGTGATGGACAAGCCAAGGAGAGGATGATCTGATCTTCTGAATCTTTCCACGCTTTCGAAGGCAATGTCACCGTGTTCATCGTGGTGTAAGGAGCCACGCTATTGATTCTGCGCCAAAACATTTCATCGCTTTAATACACGTTTGCCTACTCAATCATCTAAATTTACACTAAAAATAATGATTGGTAAATGATTTATTCATTGGATTTCCTATTCAATCTTCTGAATATACAAAATCTAAGTTAATGATCTAAAGTTTGCTTACCTCTCCTTTCGCTTTTGGAGGAAGCGTTGCACAGATAATTTCTTGACAATTTCCAGGACTGCGTGCGAAACAAGAAACAATGTTAAAAACAATTTTCTATCCTAAAACCCTTTTTCTATCTTTTCCAGTAGTATCAGCCACATTTTTCAATATAAAACATCTACGATCCGCGTCTGACCTACGGGAAGTCTTTCGGGTTGATCTTC
>ML820457.1:82911-122304 GCA_009831015.1 Picea engelmannii | reverse complement strand
AATATTTACAAAATTATCTTTTCATCTCTCAATATTTAGTAAATTTTAATTATATTTAACACCCTACTTTATTTTAATATTCTTTTAAATATTTACAAAATTATCTTTTCATCTCTCAATATTTAGTAAATTTTAGTTATATTTAACTCTTTTAGTAAATTTAGAATTAAAATGAAATTAAATTAAATTAAAAAAAAAAAATCTAAATGTTTAAATTTGAATTTAAAGATTTATTTTCAAAATTTCATTATATCCCACATCCACCTTGTCCATGTGTTTATAAGTCTTTATATACGTGACTTACAACGCGTGCCTTTTTTGAGACTAGGGTCCTCGGATTTGGGACTTGGGTTGTCGGTAGGCTACGTGGAAATCCGTTGCCTGGGCGGCGGTTGCTTTGCCGTGATAGTTTAGCTGGCGTGTCCTAAAAGGGTAGGATCTTTACACGTGGTTCCTCCATGTGCAGCTTGGCTTAGCGGCTTACGCAAATGGTTTGCATTTTAGGTATTCGGGCTTTGCTGCTTTAGCTAATGTTTTGCAATAAATAGCATTAATTATTTATATATATGATTTTTTTTTCCTACATTTATAGCCTCATATTAGATAGGAAAATAACAACTTTCCTAGAAACAATACAACAAGAACCATGTTTATGCACCATGTTTTTCACTTTGCTCATCTAGTCAATCCACGTGCGCCCCCTAATGAGTGGGGTGATGAAATGGCTCACCTTACAGTGGAAGGTGAGGGAGAATGGCTCATTTTTTAGACTTGTCTAACTCTAGTTTTGGCATGACAATAATTATCATCACACGGATGAATGTCACAAAACTTTTCTTTTAAGAATGAGCATATTAATATTAATAAAAGCGAAAGTGAAGTAATTTTTAAGAATGCGTATTTTAAGGGATTTGATGTCTCTCATTGCATGATAGATTCAGAGTTAAAATAGATATATGATAGTTCTTAAGATATATATGTGTGTATGCATACCATGCTTCAACTCAATGTTGAGTACATAATACAAAAGGAATTACACACGTGTCCCTCATACCAAGCAATGCACCATTCAAATGTTTTAACCATAATAAATTTTTTACTTTCAATTATTATATATGCATGTGTAAAGTTGATGTTGAGATATTACATTTCTTATTAATGTTTTTTTAGATGCCACATGTTAACTCTATATCAAGGAAGGAAGGAATTATACTCATTGGAATAAGAACTGTGTGTGTGTGTGTATGTGTCTATATATATATATATATATATATATATATAGTTGGCACCTAAGGTTTTGCAGAGGCGACGTGTGTGCCACAAGTTAGCAATGTGTGCGTGCCCAAGAAGAAACACCTCATGGCACCAAGTTTTAGCATCTACACCAACCAAGGAGATACTACGTGTGGCAACCCATTTTGTACTACACTTAATGGACTTAAAGAGATCACATGCATGTAGGCCAGATCCAAGAATATCTTCTAGAATATTTGTAGTTGTTTTTGTAACAACCTGAGTGGTCATGGTCGAGGTTGCAAATGAGCTGGCAAGTTAGTTATGATTTCCACACTCCGTGAAAGATATAGGGGGATGCATGCAAATATGTAATGGGTTGGGGTTTTGGTCACTAGGGTAAAAGAGTGTGGGTAGAGAGTTAGCAAGGGAGAGTTGAACTAGAGCTCGAAGTTCAGTCTTGTATCAGTGTTTGATGTTCAAAGATAATGTGTTAATGAGGGAAATATGTTAGCGCAAGACGCGTTTATGTTCTTGTTACCCTTGATGTTTCATGAGCAAGCTTCGACCTCTGTTTTATGATAATGTATTCACATGCCTTTGAGTTTAATGAAAGAAAGTTGAAGCACATTTATCTCTATATGTTGATGAGTTATAGCTTGAGTGTATGACTATTTATATTATGATGCACAACAATCTTATGATAGTTGTGAATAAATGATTGATTACTTAATGGAGATTTCTTGTATGTGTTATTCCTTCACATCCTACACAAGACTTATGGTATCTGTGATTCTCATGGCATCTCAAGTGAGACCTTATTCAGTCCTTGAAGATTGAATATGTCGGAGCCTATGAGTTTTTGTTGGTAAAGCTTATCGAACTTTGGGTCTGATACCCCTGCAGAAGCCAACACACGGTTTCGTTGCTAGGGCTTGAAGATTTTGTACTAGATGTTGAAGGAAAAAATGAGGTGGAAACCGTAGAGGGAGGAGATACAGGACTAGGTATCTGATAAGGAGGACGAGTTCACACGATGAGAGATGAAAAATATGTAGTTCAACCTCAAGTAGTGGAAACAAAGGTACATATATATCGATTTAGATGAAACTTTGTTTGTTGAATTTCCTTGTTTATTGCATGAACGGATAAAAATGAAGACATAGATTAACTCTGCCTAGGGAGCCCAACAATCACTGGTGTGGGACCAGAACATGATAAATAGACTAAAATATCACGTGGATAATAAGTGGGACAAAGCAGTCGACTTTTGGTTCGACCGGGTTAAGGAAGGGTATATCTTTGAGTTTGCTATTGAGTGCAGTGAATCCTTCTGCACTATTGAAAGGAAGTTTTTCGCTCCTTTGTGGATCAAGATGTTGTTTGTAATGAAGGGGCTAATGTGCATGGATCCTAATATGATGGTCGAGTAAACCCCCTTGCATGAATGGGGTGGGGGCTGGGGATGGAAAGAAGTGGGAAAAAGAAATAAATAATGGATCCAGGAGAAGGTATCTAGAAAAAGAGAAGATGAGGTGATCCAAGAATGGATTCGGAAGAGAAGAGGAGAAAGAGAGACAAGAGATACATAAGAAGAGCAGAGATAAGGAGGTAAGCCAAGAAGAGGAGCGAAGAACATAAAGAAAGGGGTGAAGAATGAGTAGTTAGTTTCAAGATGAAGAGAAAAGAAACTACACCATAAGGGTGTGTAGGAGATAGTTATGTGCCATAAGGGAGCACAGAAGAAGAGAGGTCGTCCAAGAGATGCAACATTAGGAGAAAGGTATCAATAGAGGATACCAAAAGTAGTGGGAGTAGGGAAACAAACCATGAATTCAGACCCCTTGGAAAGAAAGAGAAGCAGTCACATGAGAGGAAGATGAGGTGCAGAGAGATAGCACAAAAGAAACAAGAGATAGATATGGAGCCCTCCAAGAAGGGGCAAAGGCATTAGCATTTATGAGTAGGCTTGTGCGGCTAGAGATAGGGAGCTATTTTAGATCCCTCCCCGAAGAAGATGAGAGAGAATGGAGAAAACCCCTCTTTGAACTACCCTCCTTGCACATTTGTCACCAAGAAGAAGGAATCGAAGAAAGTGTAGAGATAAGAGTAGAAGAATAAAGAGTATAAGAAAGAGAAGGAGAATATACGAGTGAAGAAGAAGTCAAAGTCAAAAATACTTTGCAAAGAGGAACATCAACATCAACACCAAGTAACAATCAGTTAGAAAGAAACAATTTCAGATCGAGTATGGAAAAACAAGATTCGACTCTAAGACTTCCTGCGCTTCATGGGATGGGAAGAGATGCTGTAGAGTAGCACTGGTTCACCTACAAATTTATATGGTATGTGAAGAGAATCATATATGAATCATACAAAATTGTGCAGTTGGAGACCACCTTTAGAGATAGAGATCTGACATGGTACATGAAGTACAAGGTTATTGCGCTAGCAAGACAAGCCATGTCCTTACTAGACATAAATAGATATCTACTTAGGGAATTTGATAAACTTAACTCAGAGTCATAATGCATCACGAAATTCAAAGAGATCAAGCAATTAGCTGGTGAAATAACGTGGGATTATGACTACCGGTTCAATATTTTGTTGGATAGGATGAAATTTCAACTCCAATAAGTCTAACATAGAGAATGGTTTATTGTTTGACTCCTGCCTCATATTCGAGTTCCCCTCACCTAGTAGAAGGTGAAAACCCAAGCGTAGGTCGTGGAAATTGCAATGTGCCTAAAAGCCACACCACAAGGTTGCGAGACTTCGACAAGGCTAGCATAAGTACAATCCCAGCTTGCAAAACTCAACATGTAGCTACAAGATATGGCTAAGGACAAGTTAGTGCACGAGAATGTATGGTGTACTACATGTTGCACCGAAGGTCACCATAAAAATGAGTGCCCCAGGCTGGGAAATTACATGGTGATAGGTGCATCGAATCCATTCCTGACAAGACCATAGAATGAATGGTGTGAGATTTCTAGACAATGGAGCCATATATGTCCTCATTTTCCAACATTGCAGAAGTATCAAAAGATTACACACACTCCATTTTGCGAGTTTGGAAAATCCATGGATCACGGTGTGAACAAATGATAGTTGGTGTAATTGATGTAAGAAAATAGTGTAGACGCTTTTCGAGTCCAAGAAAAACAAAAGGGTGGAGACCGCAGAGGCTTTGACAAAGGATGATACAAAGGAGGCTAGAGAGGAGGATATGGATGAGGAATAGGAAGAGGATATGATGGTGGTGGAAAAATACCACCTACCTTCTTTAATTGTGGTGAAGTAGGCCACTTGTCATGCTTATGTACCAAATGATTTTCACTCTACGAATGTTGCCACAATGCAGATCATGTATTAGAAGATTTCCCAGACTTGTTGGAAAAATGGGAAGAGAAGAAGGGGCATTGAAATATAGTGACTGCAGATCCGTGCAAAGGTTAGCTTCCAAAAGAAGATGCCAATGTGCAGGTAGCCACCTGAGGAGGCATCTAGACGGGAATGGACCTGGAATGAGGAGAAACTGTAGGTTAGAATGTATAAGTAAAGATCATAAAATAAGCATATGCACCTCCCAAGTTTGAGGCCGCACCACAAAAGAAGTTCCTACGTGACGAACAAAGGGATCTAGAAGAGGAAAGAGCACACGAAGAGTTACAACACACAACACAAAGGTCATTGGAGGAAGCCCATGCAAGAAAAGAGTTACAACGCACAACACATAAATCATTGGATGAAGCTCTCAAGCGTGAAGAGTTATAGAGGGAAGAACACAAGGAAATGGAAGAATAATGTGTGCACAAAGAAATGCAATGTGCAATGAAAGAGGAAATGCATCCCAACACTTACCACTAGGTTGAATAAGAAAACTAAGTAAGTGATTTATTGCATTGTTGCCTTAAGATGTTAAGTGTTGGCACAGGGGCAGGCCCAGGGTTCAACGCTTAACATTGCACCAACAAAATACCAACTACCGTCCCTTTCGGAAACACTTGCGAAGCAGGTGAAGTCTCACCCGAGGTAGAAGCTGGGGGGGGGTTACAGGACGTAGGTGTCTGTAACCAGGTTGGGACACGATTCTGTAATAAGAGCACTTCACAGAATATTTTGTTAATGCTTAAGAAGTGAACATGCATTAGTCTATTAACCTCATTAACACCGCAGAGCATAATCAAAGACAGATAAGCATAGTAACAACAAGTGATTATGCACCCTGAGCTCTTAACACTTAGCACTGTGAGTTAAGTCTAGCATTCATTTACCCTTTAACATAAGTAAAGTGCTTAAGCAACAAAATATATATTCATTACACATCATAATCAAAGCACTAAGCAAATGCATAACATAAATGACACTTCACAAAGCAAACCATGAGACACTAGATATACGTGGTTCACCCCAGGTTGGGGCTACGTCCACAAACCGCTTCGCCTTTCTATTATTCACCAAAATATTACATCCAGTCACTCTTGTGCACTAAGCCACAGAGTTGAACTTTGCACAAGACAGGAGATCTGCGCACTAAGCACTCGATCCTCCTTCTTTACCTTCCAAAAATATGTCAGATGCACAGAGCCAAAATCTCTTATCACGACACATAGCACCTGCTCCACACTGAGCATCACAAGAACTAAGCATAGTCTACAAAATCACAGTCGAGCACAAATCCTCGACCACCTACATTCCTTCGCACACATAACTACTCCTTCTACAATACATTCCTCTTTATTTATACTTTACAAAATTTTACAGTAAGGCCTAAACATGGGGAAAGCCCATGGGTCGACATCCCATAAACCCGTTACAAAACCCATAGGACATCTTATTGGGTCCACATAACCCTCAATGAAGCAGACACACCCTCTGCCTTGGCAAAGGCCCCTGTGTTGACCTCTCGGTCTTAAGGATCGTTCTAATTCCACCTTCGAGCTGAAGTGGCTCTTTGATCCCTCCTCAGAATCTCTGATAAAATCAACCCATAGGGATTTTCTGCTCCTTACAGCCTTTAGGCCCAATCGCTTCTCCGTTCACAACAGAAAAGTAGAATTCGGATTTCTAGGTTTTCCACTCCCTGATGTCGTAAACCCTTTCCTTCCCGATTTCCCGATCTCCAATATCCCGAGATGCTTTGACTTCAGTTAGTCCCCTGGGCTAGAATCTTGGTCCACATGACCTCCCCTTATGTGACCACATTCCTATCTCCTTTCGGGGTTTCGGGCTTTCAAATGCCGAAATGCATGGACACTTTGTCCTCGGAATCCCCGATATCCCGATATGACGTCAGCTGGGCCCACAACAGAGCTTTCCACCTTGTCGGGGTTTTGGACTTCGGATTTTCGAAATGTGCGAACGCTTTGTCCTCAGGATTCCCGATTTTTCGAATCCCGTAATGCTGATAGATGGCTTTCTTTTCGGGAAATTTCTCAAATGCTTAGATCTCCACCATGCGTCCTCCTATGCTGGATGGTCCTGATCGCTTCTCACGATTTCCGAGTTTTCGATGCTGAAATGCTCCGACTTCTTGTCCTTGGAACTCCCGAAATTCCGATGCCTTTTGGGATTTTCACTCTGTCTGCGAGAGTTTAACCCTCGTGCAACTCCATTTAGATCCTATGGCTGACGAGTAACTAGGTGAGAATCCAAAGGCTCACGATTCCTGAGCTTGAAACTATGGAAACAGCCGTAACCTCCTTGCTTCTCTATCAGATCGGACGACTGACGGGATTTCACTAATCCTCTACAAAGGATTCTGACTGTTTGTCCCTTCCCTTCGATGACTTAGCAGGTTCGAATCCTTCTGGAATCTTCCACAACTTCAAAGCCTTTCAAGAATCTCCTGCACGCATTCCTTGCGACAAACCTTCTAATACTTCAGTGTTGAACACTCCGACTTTGCGCACTCCTTACAACAACAGTCTGTCAACAACTCCTCGGGTTCCAAACTTTGAAACTACCTTCAACCTGCACACCCTTTGAATGGCTCTTGCGCCTAACTGCACTTCCAAGGGATGAGAACAAAAGCTATCTCTCTTGAGATTTCAGAGACAAACCTCTGAACACTTTGTCGATGCACTCCTTGTGGACACATTCAACTGCACTCCTTGCCGGAACTCTTGCTCAGATAGAGAAACAATTGAAACTCATTTCTCTTACTCTCTCTCTCCCTCTCTCAGATTTCAGACATTCAACAAGAAATCATTCATACATAGCATAAAAACAATTGCATGACAGAAAGAGTAAAACAGTCATGAGCATAACATTCAAAAATGCATACACAGAGAATACATGAACAACATGAGTCTGAATCACAACTTTCTTGTATTAATTCAGAACTTCTGTACATGGAGTCTGCTACACAGCTCTATGCTTCTCCTCTATGCTCTTGCTAATGTTCTTCCTTCATCATCCGTATGTTACAATACACAATAAGGGTGTCTATATCCTGTTTCCCTCTCTCATTCTAAAACTGTCTAATCTACACATTCAATTCTATCTACCTTCATTTATTATCATAATCGCCTTCTGTCTACTAAGGACGAGAGCGGATCGCTCAAGGTCCGTTTACATTTTACAAGTGTGCCTTCATTTAATTGTCTCATTTAAGGTTTGCGCATTAACTTCAAGAGAGTTTCAAAAATTTTGCTGGGCTTGTCCAGCTGTCCGATGTCTCCGCGCTGGCTCGCCTGAGATGCTCCTACATCATACTCCCTCGCTTGAAAATTTTCATGGGATCCTGTCCATGAGCTCGCGCATGGTCTGTCCATGCTTCTGGATCTTTGCTTCATTCTCCCAGCTGGCATCTTCAACTGGATGGCCCTTCCACTTGACCAAATACTCGAAGTATTGCCTTCGACTAGTCTTTCTACTCAGTCTTTTGTCCAGTATGTACTCCATCTGCGGCTTTTCTGCAACTGGCATCTGCTTTCACCACTGCACCTCTGGCTGCTCATTTTCTGTCCCCGCTTCCTCAGGTTTATATGGGTACAAATATGAGACATTGAATATCAGAGAAATTCTGATCCCATCGGGTAATTCAATCTCGTAAGCATTCGTCCCAAATTTCTTCAAGACCTTGCATGGTCCGATTTTCTTCATCTTCAGTTTATAATATGTTCCCCTCGGGAACCTTTCCTTTCTCAGATGTGCTAGAATCAAATCACCAACCTCAAACTGAAGTTGTCTCCTGTGTTGATCTGCTCTTCGTTTATACTCCTGGCTTGAATTCTGCAATTGCTCCTTCACCTAGCTATGAAGTTCCTTTATCGCCTCTGCAAAATCTTCTGCACTAGTGCTTCTAGTCGCCGTCTGTTCGGAATCCCTCAGCTCAAAAATCCCTCTCGGTTGCATGCCATATACAATCCGAAATGGACTCTACCCTGTGCTTCTATTAACTGAGTCGTTATATGCAAACTCTACCTATGGTAATATGTTGTCTCACTTGCTGTGGTGTTCTGTCACCAAGCTCCTTAGAAAGTCTCCCAGACTTTTGTTCACTGCTTCAGTTTGTCCATCTGTCCGAGGATGATAAGCTGAACTAAATGATAAGTTAGTTCCTAGCTTCTTCCACAACGTCCTGCAAAAGTGTCCTACGAACTTCGTATCTCTATCCGAAACTATGCTCCTTGGTAAGCCATGAAGTCGAAGGACTTCTTTGAAAAACATGTTTGCAATGTGAGTTGCGTCGCTGGTTTTCTGACATGGAATGAAATGTGCCATCTTAGAAAATCTATCCACCACCACAAAGATTGAGTCAAATCCTCTTTGTGTTCTTCGCAACCCCAATATAAAATCCATGTTGACTGCATCCCACGGCCTCTCAGGTATGGACAATGGTTGATAAAATCCATCATTTTGCTTCCTTCCTTTCGAATGTTGACAAATTCTGCATCTGTCCACAAATATTTTAGCTTCTGCTCGCATTCCCGTCCAAAAGTATGACTCATTCAGTTTTGCGAATGTCTTGTCATGACCGAAGTGTCCGGCCAATCCTCCACTGTGTTTCTCCTTCAGCAAATTCTCCCTCATGGAGCATTTTGGAATACAAAGCTGATTGCCCTTAAACAACAATCCTTCCTGGATCATGTATTCTGCCCATTTGCTTTTATCTCTGAGAACTGGATTCGCAGCTGCTTCATACGCCTCCGTAAAATCTGGATCACCTGCGTACATGTCCCTGAGATCATCAAAACCCAATGTTTTGACCTTGAACTCCTACAACAATAAACACTTCCTGCTCAAAGCATCATCAACTTTGTTAGAAGTACCAGAAATATGTTTAATCACAAAAGTGAAATTTTGCATATATTCAACCCATTTTACATGTCTCTGATTCAACTTCTCCTATTGGGTCACAAACTGCAGTGCATGATTGTCACTGTATAGGACAAACTCCATCGAAATCAAATAGTGTCTCCACTTCTTCAATGCCTGAATGATAGCATAAAATTCCTTGTCATATGTGGAGTACTTCACCTTCGCTTCATTCAACTTCTCACTGAAATACGCTATCGGCCTGTCTTCTTCACTCAAGACTACCCCTATTGCAAATCCACTTGCATTGCATTTCACTTGAAATGTCTTTCGGAAATCCGGCAACACCAAGATTGGTTGTTCCGTGATTTTCCTCTTCAACAGATTAAAACTCCTTTCAGCCTCTTCTGTCCAGTGAAAAGACTTATGTCTTTTCTTCACTGTGTCCATCATTGTTTCACTAATTCCACTGAAATTCCTGATGAACTTTCGGTAGAAACTAGCTAATCCGTGAAAACTCCTCACCTCAAATATGTTCTTCGGTGATGGCCAATTCTTAATCACTTCCACCTTATCTGGATCCATCCTCAATTTATCTGCAGAAATAACGAATCCCAGATAAATGAGCTCTGTCTTCATGAATGAGGATTTCTTCATGTTTATCAACAACTTTTCCTGTTGTAGCCTCTTCATTACTGTAGCCAAATGTTTCAAGTGTTCAGTCTCTATTTTGCTGAAAATCAATATATCATCAAGATATACGATAACAAATTTTCCGATGAAATCTTTCAGGACTTCATTCATAAACCTCATAAAAGTACTTGGCGCATTTGTTAATCCAAATGGCATAACAAGTCATTCATATAGCCCTTCGTTTGTCTTGAATGCTGTTTTCCACTCATCACCTTCTCTCATGTGAATCTAGTGATAACCACTTTTCAAATCAATATTCGAAAAAATATTTGCTCGACTTAAGCAATCCATCAGGTCATCCATCCTTGGAAATGGAAATCTGTACCTGATTGTTATCTTATTAATCACCCTCGAGTCAATACACATCCTCCAGCCTCCATCTTTCTTTCGACTGAGTACTGTCGGAACAACACATGGACTCAAGCTTTCTCTAACCAACCCTTTATCCAACAAATCCTGGACTTGTCTTTTTACCTCTTCATTCTCCTGCGGCGTTAATCTGTACGCTGCTTTATTCGGTAAACTGGCTCCAGGTATGAGATCAATATGACGACTCACACTTCTTATTGGTGGCAACGAACGAGGTAGTTCATCCACTACTATGTCAGTGAACTCTCCCAACAGTTCCTGAACCTCTTCTGGTAGATCATTTATCCTTGTGCTAGTTAAAACAATTGTTGGCTTCTTGACAACAAAGAATTGTGGCTCCCCCTTCTTCTTGACCTCATTAAGGAGTTCCTTCCCACTCATGAGAAGTACAGTGCTACTTGCTTTAGGTTTCACTTCCTTATCTTTGATTGGAACCAACATGTGAGTTCTCCCATTCTTTTCTAGGGTGTATGTGTTCATCCTCCCATCATGAATCACATTCCTGTCATATTGCCATGGTCTGCCCAGCAATAGATGACAAACATCCATAGGAATAACATCACACAAGATCTTATCATTATATCCCCCTATCTTAAATTCAACTAAACACTGTTTAGTGACATTTACCTGATGTCCTTTTTGTAACCAAGAAGCTCTGTATGGGCTTGGATGCTCAATCGTCTCTAGCTCCATCTTTTCTACCATCTCGGTTGAAATGAGATTATCTGTGCTACCACTGTCCACAATGACCTTGCATACCCTATCCTTGGTTTTGCAAGCAGTCCGAAAAAGTCTATTTCTTTGGACTAAACTCTCTACTTCCTTCTCTCGTGTCAAAAGAACCTTTCGCATCATCAACGATCTTCCGCCTTCAACATCTTCTGCCTCAACATTCCGCCTTTGAGCTTCGGTGATGTGAGTTTCTCGACTCTCTTTTTTCTTGTCTGGACATTCATAAGATTTGTGTCCATTTTTTCCACAAGTGAAGGATTTTATTATTCCACCTCTTCCTCTTCATCTACCTCTAGTACGAGGAAAGATATTATTATCATCATAATCTCCTGTTTGTTCGGTATGCTTCCCTCTTGGTTAAGCATATTTCCCTCACTGTGAGGTTCCTCCTCTCTCAGTTAGAGTCTGAGGTTTATTCCAGTCTTCCTTGGGCTTCTGGTTTTATCTTGGGCAACTGATTTGCCTCTGGGTTGACTTCTGCCTCGCCCTCTTTGACCCTGTTTTCTACTGACGTTCTCTTAATCTTTTAGAGCCAATTGATAAGCATCTTCCACCGTTCGGATGGTCAACATACTCATCTCATCCTGAATGTCATATCTCAGGCCATTCAAGTACCTGGAAACCTTTTCATCATCACTTTCCCGATGACCTGCCCTGATGTTCAACCTGTAGAATTCTTCAGTATATTCCTTCACTGTCATCAACTTCTATCTCATATTTTGCATTCTTCGAAACAACGTAATCTGGTAATCTCTGGGAATGAATTTTGCCTACATCTTCGCAATCATCCTATCCCAACTCTTGATTTTTTTCTTTCCTTTGCAGTGTCTGTCAGCTTGTAGTTCATCCCACCACAATGTTGCATGTCGCTTCAATCTTGTGACAACATGTTTAACCTTCTTGTCCTCTTCGACATCTTCATAGTCAAAAAATGTGTCCAGATCTCTAATCCAATCTAGAAGCTCTTTAGCATCCAGGTTTCCTTCATAAAATGGAATGTCTATTTTCGCTCTTGCACCCATTCTTGCAATAGCTCTAATCAAACCTTCTTTTGCGGCATCTTCGGCTGCAACTTTCTCTTCTTCATGTCCAGTATCATCTTCATTGTTTGACTCACTGATATCTCCTACATCAGCTGTGCGCCTTTGTCTTATCTCCATGTCCACAAGTCTGGCGCGTATGTTATGCAGATCTCTTTCTACTTCTGGATTATGCACCTGCCTACCCCTTCCTCTGGACATTTCCCGTTCCTCTTCCGGATCGGGTGATTGTCTGTCCCTTCTTCTCGGCGGCATAGTGAATTTTCCTTTTCCTTGCCACAGAAAGCAAAGAATCCTTTCTGGGCTCTGATACCATAACTTGACGCAGACGCACCCTCTGCCTCGGCAAAGGCCCCTACGCTGACCTCCCGGTCTTAAGGATCATTCTAATTCCACCTTCGAGCCGAAGTGGCTCTTTGATCCCTCCTCGGAATCTTTGATAAAATAAACCCACAGGGATTTTCTGCTCCTTACATCCTTTAGGCCCAATCGCTTCTCCGTTCACAACAGAAAATTAGAATTCGGACTTCGGGGTTTTCCAATCCCTGATGTCGTAAACCCTTGCCTTCCCGATTTCCCGATCTCCGATATCCCGAGATGCTTCGACTTCAGTTAGTCCCCTGGGCTAGACTCTTGGTCCACACGACCTCCCCTTATGTGACCGCAGTCCTATCTCCTTTCGGGGTTTCGGGCTTTCAAATGCCGAAATGCATGGACACTTTGTCCTCGAAATCCCTGATATCCCGATATGACGTCAGCTGGCCCCACAGCGGAGCTTTCCACCTTGTCGGGGTTTCGAACTTCGGATTTCCGAAATGCGCAAACGCTTTGTCCTCGAGATTCCCGATTTTTCGAATCTCGTAATGCCGATAGATGGCTTTCTTTTTGGGAAATTTCCTGAATGCTTAGATCTCCGCCACGCGTCCTCCTATGATGGATGGTCCTGATCGCTTCTCTGTAACCTCCTTGCTTCTCTGTCAGATCGGACGACTGACGGGATTTCACTAATCCTCTACAAAGGATTCTGACCGTTCGTCCCTTCCCTTCGACTACTTAGCAGGTTCGAATCCTTCTGGGATCTTCCGCAACTTCAAAGCCTTTCAAGAATCTCCTGAACGCATTCCTTACGCCAAACCTTCTAATACTTCAGTGTTGAACACTCCGACTTTGCGCACTCCTTGCAGCAACAGTCTGTCAACAACTCCTCAGGTTCCGAACTTTGAAACTACCTTCAACCTGTGCACCCTTTGCACGGCTCTTGCGCCTAACTACACTTCCAAGGGATGAGAACAAAATTTATCTCTCCTAAGCTTTCAGAGACAAACCTCTGAACACTTTGTCGACCCACTCCTTGTGGACACATTCCACTGCACTCCTTGCAGGAACTCTTGCTCAGATAGAGAAACAATTGAAACTCATTTCTCTTACTCTCTCTCTCCCTCTCTCAGATTTCAGACATTCAACAAGAAATCATTCATACATAGAATAAAAACAATTGCATGACAGAAAGAGTAAAACATTCATGAGCATAACATTCAAAAATGCATACACAGAGAATACATGAACACCATGAGTCTGAATCACAACTTTCTTGTATTAATTCAGAACTTCTGTACATGGAGTCTGCTACACAACTCTCTGCTTCTCCTCTATGCTCTTGCTAATGTTCTTCCTTCATCATCCGTATGTTACAATACACAATGAGGGTGTCTATATCCTGTTTCCCTCTCTCATTCTAAAACCGTCTAATCTACACATTCAATTCTATCTACCTTCATTTATTATCATAATCGCCTTTTGTCTACTAAGGACGAGAGCGGATCGCTCAAGGTCCGTTTACATTTTACAAGTGTGCCTTCATTTAATTGTCTCATTTAAGGTTTGTGCATTAACTTCAAGAGATTTTCAAAATTTGTGCTAGGCTTGTCCAATTGTTCGATGTCTCCGCGCTGGCTCGCTTGAGATGCTCCTGCATCATACTCCCTCACTTGAAAATTTTCATGGGCTCCTGTCCATGAGCTCGTGCACGGTCTGTCCATGCTTCTGGATCTTTGCTTCATTCTCCCAGCTGACATCTTCAACTGGATGGCCCTTCCACTTGACCAAATACTCGAAATATTGCCTTCGCCTAGTCTTTCTACTCAGTCTTTTGTCCAGTATGTACTCCATCTGCGGCTTTTCTGCAACTGGCATCTGCTTTCACCACTGCACCTCTGGCTGCTCATTTTCTGTCCCCGCTTCCTCAGATTTATATGGGTACAAATCTGAGACATTTAATATCGGATAAATTCCGATCCCATCTGGTAATTCAATCTCGTAATCATTCGTCCCAAATTTCTTCAAGACCTTGCATGGTCCGATTTTCTTCATCTTCAGTTTATTATATGTTCCCCTCGGGAACCTTTCCTTTCTTAGATGTGCTAGAATCAAATCACCAACCTCAAACTGAAGTTGTCTCCTGTGTTGATCTGCTCTTCGTTTATACTCCTGGCTTGAATTCTGCAATCGCTCCTTCACCTGGCTGTGAAGTTCCTTCATCGCATCTGCAAAATCTTCTGCAGTAGCGCTTCTAGTCACCGTCTGTTCGGAATCCATCAGCTCAGAAATCCCTCTCGGTTCCATGCCATATACAATCCGAAATGGATTCTACCCTGTGCTTCTATTAACTGAGTCGTTATACACAAACTTTGCCTATGGTAATATGTTGTCCCACTTGTTGTGGTGTTCTGTCACCAATCTTCTTAGCAAGTCTCCCAGACTTCTGTTCACTGCTTCAGTTTGTCCATCTGTCTGAGGATGATAAGCTGAACTAAATGATAAGTTAGTTCCTAGCTTCTTCCACAATGTCCTCCAAAAGTGTCCTACGAACTTCGTATCTCTATCTGAAACTATGTTCCTTGGTAAACCATGAAATCAAATGACTTCTTTGAAAAACAGATTCACAATGTGAGTTGCGTCGCTGGTTTTCTGACATGGAATGAAATGTGTCATCTTAGAAAATCTATCCACCACCACAAAGATTGAGTCAAATCCTCTTTGTGTTCTTGGCAACCCCAATATAAAATCCATGTTGACTGCATCCCACGACCTCTCAGGTATGGGCAATGGTTGATAAAATCCAACATTTTGCTTTCTTCCTTTCGAATGTTGACAAATTCTGCATCTGTCCACAAATATTTTAACTTATGCTCGCATTCCCGGCCAAAAGTATGACTCATTCAGTTTTGCGAATGTCTGTTCATGACCAAAGTGTCCAGCCAATCCTCCACTATGTTTCTCCTTCAACAAATTCTCCCTCATGGAGCATTTTGGAATACAAAGTTGATTTCCCTTAAACAACAATCCTTCCTGGATCATGTCTTCTGCCCATTTTATTTTATCTCTGAGAACTGGATTCTCAGCTGCTTCATACGCCTCCTGAAAATCTGGATCACCTGCGTAAATGTCCTTGCGATCATCAAAACCAAATGTTTTGACCTTGAACTCCTGCAACAACAAACACTTCCTGCTCAAAGCATCAACAACTTTGTTAGCAGTACCAGAAATATGTTTAATCACAAAAGTGAAATTTTGCATATATTCAACCCATTTTACATGTCTCTGATTCAACTTCTCCTGTTGGGTCACAAACTACAGTGCATGATTGTCACTATATAGGACAAACTCCTTCAGAATCAAATAGTGTCTCCACTTCTTCAATGCCTGAATGATAGCATAAAATTCCTTGCCATATGTGGAGTACTTCACCTTCGCTTCATTCAGCTTCTCGCTGAAATACGCTATCGGCTTGTCTTCTTGACTCAAGACTGCCCCTATTGCAAATCCACTTGCATCGCATTTCACTTGAAATGTCTTTCGGAAATCCGACAACACTAAAATTGGTTGTTCCGTGATTTTCCTCTTCAACAGATTAAAACTCCTTTCAGCCTCTTCTATCCAGTGAAAAGACTTATGTCTTTTCTTCACTGTGTCCATCATTGTTGCACTAATTCCACTGAAATTCCTGATGAACTTTCGGTAGAAACTAGCTAATCCGTGAAAACTCCTCATCTCAAATATGTTCTTCGGTGATGGCCAATTCTTAATCACTTCCACCTTATCTGGATCCATCCTCAATTTATCTGCAGAAATAATGAATCCCAGATAAATGAGCTCTATCTTCATGAATGAGGATTTCTTCATGTTTATTAACAAATTTTCCTGTTGTAGCCTCTTCATTAATGTAGCCAAATGTTTCAAGTGTTCAGTATTTGTTTTGCTGAAAATCAATATATCATCAAGATATACGATAACGAATTTTCCATTGAAATCTTGCAGGACTTCATTCATCAACCTCATAAAAGTACTTGGCGCATTTGTTAAGCCAAACGACATAACAATCCATTCATATAGCCCTTCGTTTGTCTTGAATATTGTTTTCCACTCATCACCTTCTCTCATGGGAATCTGGTGATAACCACTTTTCAAATCAATCTTCAAAAAACAAATTCCTCCACTTAAGAAATCCATCAGGTCATCGATCCTTGGCAATGGAAATCTGTACCTAATTGTTATATTATTAATCTCCCTCGAGTCAGTACACATCCTCCAGCCTCCGTGTTTCTTTGTACTGAGTACTGTCGGAACAACACAAGGACTCAAGCTTTCTCTAACCAACCCTTTATCGAACAAATCCGGGACTTGTCTTTTTACCTCTTCATTCTCCTACGGCGTTAATATGTACGCTGCTTTATTTGGTAAACTGGCTCCAGGTATGAGATCAATATGATGACTCACACTTCTGATTGGTGGCAACGAACGAGGTAGTTTGTCCACTACTATGTCAGTGAACTCTCCCAGCAGTTCCTGAACCTCTTCTGGTAGATCATCTATCCTTGTGTTGGTTAAAACAATTGTTGGCTTCCTGACCACAAATAATTGTGGCTCCCCCTTCTTCTTGACCTCATTAAGGAGTTCCTTCCCACTCATGAGAAGTACAGTGCTACTTGCTTCAGGTTTCACTTCCTTATCTTTGATTGGAAGCAACATTTGAGTTCTTCCATTCTTTTCTAGGGTGTATGTGTTCATCCTCCCATCATGAATCACATTCCTGTCATATTGCCATAGTCTACCCAGCAATAGATGACAAACATTCATAGGAATAACATCACACAAGATCTTATCATTATATCCCCCTATCTTAAATTCAACTAAACACTGTTTAGTGATATTTACCTAATGTCCTTTTTGTAACCAAGAAACTTTGTATGGGTTTGGATGCTCAATCGTCTCCAGCTCCAGCTTTTCTACCATCTTGGTTGAAACGAGATTATCTATGCTACCACTTTCCACAATGACCTTGCATACCCTATCCTTGGTTTTGCAAGCAATCCAAAAAAGTCTATTTCTTTAGACTGAACTCTCCACTTCCTTCTCTGGTGTCAAAAGAACCTTTCGCATCATCAACGATCTTCCGCCTTAAGCATCTTCTGCCTCAACATTCTGCCTTTGAGCTTCAGTGATGTGAGTTTCTCCACTCTCTTTTTTCTTGTCTGGACATTCATAAGATTTGTGTCCATTGTTTCCACACGTGAAGCATTTTATTATTCCACCTCTTCCTCTTCCTCTACCTCTAGTACGAGGAAAGATATTATTATCAGCATAATCTCCTCTTTGTTCGGTATGCTGCCCTCCTGGTTCAACATATTGCCCTTGCTGTGAGGTTCCTCCTCTCTCAGTTCGAGTTTGAGGTTTCTTCCAGTATTCCTTGGGCTTCTGGTTTTTATCCTGGGCAACTAATTTGACTCTGGGCTGACTTTTTCCTCACCCTCTTTGACCCTGTTTTCGACTCAGCTTCTCTTCAGCTTTTAGAGCCAATTGATAAGCATCTTCCACCGTTCAGATGGTCAACATACTCATCTCATCCTGAATGTCATATCTCAGGCCATTCAGGTACCTGGCAACCTTTTCATCATCGCTTTCCCGATGACCTGCCCTGATGTTCAACCTGTAGAATTCTTCAGTATATTCCTTCACTGTCATCATCTTCTATCTCAAATTTTGCATTCTTCGAAACAGAGTAATCTGGTAATCTCTGGGAATGAATTTTGCCTTCATATTCGCAATCATCCTATCCCAACTCTTGATTTTTTGCTTGCCTTTGCAGCGTATGTCAACTTGTAGTTCATCCCACCACAATGCTGCATGTCCCTTCAATCTTGTGACAACATGTTTGACCTTCTTGTCCTCTTCGACATCTTCATAGTCAAAATATGTGTCCAGAGCTCTAATCCAATCTAGAATCTCTTCAGCATCCAGGTTTCCTTCATAAACTGGAATGTCCATTTTCACTCTTGCACCCATTCTTACAACAGCTCTAATCAAACGTTCGTTTGCAGCATCTTCGGCTGCAACTTCCTCTTCTTCATGTCCAGTATCATCTTCATTTTTGGACTCACTGATATCTCCTACATCAGCTGTGCGCCTTTGTCTTATCTCCATGTCCACAAGTCTGGCGCGTATGTTATGCAGATATCTTTATACTTCTGGATTATGCACCTGCCTACCCCTTCCTCTGGACATTTCCCTTTCCTCTTCCGGATTGGGTGATTGTCTGTCCCTTCTTCTTGGCGGCATAATGAATTTTCCTTTTCCTTGCCACAGAAAGCAAAGAATCCTTTCCGGGCTCTGATACCATAACCTGATGCAGACGCACCCTCTGCCTCAGCAAAGGCCCCTACGCTGACCTCCTGGTCTTAAGGATCGTTCTAATTCCACCTTCGAGCCGAAGTGGCTCTTTGATCCCTCCTCAGAATCTCTGATAAAATCAACCCACAGGGCTTTTCTGATCCTTACAACCTTTAGGCCCAATCGCTTTTTCGTTCACAACAGAAAAGTAGAATTCGGACTTCGGGGTTTTCCAATCCCTAATGTCGTAAACCCTTGCCTTCCCGATTTCCTAATCTCCGATATCCCGAGATGCTTCGACTTCAGTTAGTCCCCTGGGCTAGACTCTTGGTCCACATGACCTCCCCTTATGTGACCGCAGACCTATCTCCTTTTGGGGTTTCAGGCTTTCAAATTCCGAAATGCATGGACACTTTGTCCTCGGAATCCATGATATCCCGATATGACGTCAACTGGCCCCACAACGGAGCTTTCCACCTTGTCGGGTTTTCGAACTTCGGATTTCCGAAATGCGCAAACGCTTTGTCCTCAAGATTCCCGATTTTTCGAATCCGGTAATTCCAATAGATGGCTTTCTTTTCGGGAAATTTCCCGAATGCTTAGATCTCTGCCATGTGTCCTCCTATGATGGACAGTCCTGATCGCTTCTCGTGATTTCAGAGTTTTCGATGCTGAAATGCTCCGACTTCTTGTCCTCGGAACTCCCAAAATTCCGATGCCTTTTGGGATTTTCACTCTGTTTGCGAGAGTTTAACCCTCGTGCAACTCCAGTAAGATCCTACGGCTGACGGGTAACTAGGTGAGAATCCAATGGCTCACGATTCCTAAGCTTGAAACTCTGGAAACAGTCGTAACCTCCTTGCTTCTCTATCAGATCAGACGACTGACGGGATTTCACTAATCCTCTACAAAGGATTCTGACCATTCGTCCCTTCCCTTCGACGACTTAGCAGGTTCGAATCCTTCTGAGATCTTCCGCAACTTCAAAGCCTTTCAAGAATCTCCTACACGCATTCCTTGTGGCAAACCTTCTAATACTTCAGTGTTGAACACTCCGACTTTGCACACTCCTTGCAGCAATAGTCTGTCAACAACTCCTCAGGTTCCGAACTTTGAAACTACTTTCAACCTGCGCACCCTTTGCACGGCTCTTGCGCCTAACTGCACTTCCAAGGGACGAGAACAAAAGCTATCTCTCCTGAGCTTTCAGAGACAAAACTATGAACACTTTGTCGATGCACTCCTTGCAGACACATTCAACTGCACTCCTTGCAGGAACTCTTGCTCAGATAGAGAAACAATTGAAACTCATTTCTCTTACTCTCTCCCTCCCTCTCTCAGATTTCAAACATTCAACAAGAAATCATTCATACATAGCATAAAAAAAATTGCTTGACAGAAAGAGTAAAACATTCATGAGCATAACATTCAAAAATGCATACATAGAGAATACATGAACACCATGAGTCTGAATCACAACTTTCTTGTATTAATTCAGAACTTCTGTACATGGAGTCTGCTACACAACTCTCTTCTTATCCTCTATGCTCTTGCTAATGTTCTTCCTTCATCATCTGTATGTTACAATACACAATGAGGGTGTCTATATCCCATTTCCCTCTCTCATTCTAAAACTGTCTAATCTACACATTCAATTCTATCTACCTTCATTCATTATCATAATCGCCTTCTGTCTACTAAGGACGAGAGAGGATCACTCAAGGTCCGTTTACATTTTACAAGTGTGCCTTCATTTAATTGTCTCATTTAAGGTTTGCGCATTAACTTCAAGAGAGTTTCAAAATTTGTTTTGGTCTTGTCTAGCTGTCCGATGTCTCCGCGCAGGCTCGCTTGAGATGCTCCTGCATCATACTCCCTCGCTTGAAAATTTTTATGGGCTCCTATCCATGAGTTCACGCATGGTCTGTCCATGCTTCTGGATCTTTGCTTCATTCTCCCAGCTGGCATCTTCAACTGGATGGCCCTTCCACTTGACCAAATACTCGAAATATTGCCTTCGCCTAGTCTTTCTACTCAGTCTTTTGTCCAGTATGTACTCCATCTGCGACTTTTCTGCAACTGGCATCTGCTTTCGCCACTGCACCTCTGGCTACTCATTTTCTGTCCCCGCTTCCTCAGGTTTATATGGATACAAATATAAGACATTGAATATCGGAGAAATTCCGATCCCATCGGGTAATTCAATATCATAAGAATTCGTCCCAAATTTCTTCAAGACCTTGCATGGTCCAATTTTCTTCATCGTCAGTTTATTATATGTTCCCCTCGGGAACCTTTCCTTTATCAGATGTGCTAGAATCAAATCACCAACCTCAAACTGAAGTTGTCTCCTGTGTTGATCTTCTCTTCGTTTATACTCCTGGCTTGAATTCTGCAATCACTCCTTCACCTGGCTGTGAAGTTCCTTCATCACCTCTGCAAAATCTTCTGCACTAGCGCTTCTAGTCACTGTCTGTTTGGAATCCCTCAGCTCAGAAATCCCTCTCGGCTACATGCCATATACAATCTGAAATGGACTCTGCCCTGTTCTTCTATTAACTGAGTTGTTATACGCAAAATCTACCTGTGGTAATATGTTGTCCCACTAGCTGTGGTGTTCTGTCACCAAGCTCCTCAGCAAGTCTCCCAGACTTCTGTTCACTGCTTTAGTTTGTCCATCTGTCTGAGGATGATAAGTCGAACTAAATGATAAGTTAGTTCCTAGCTTCTTCCACAATGTCCTCCAAAAGTGTCCTACGAACTTCGTATCTCTATCCGAAACTATGCTCCTTGGTAAGCCATGAAGTCGAATGACTTGTTTGAAAAACAAGTTCGCAATGTGAGTTGCGTCGCTAGTTTTCTGACATGGAATGAAATGTGCCATCTTAGAAAATCTATCCACCACCACAAAGATTGAGTCAAATCCTCTTTGTGTTCTTGGCAACCCCAATATAAAATCCATGTTGACTGCATCCCACGGCCTCTCAGGTATGGGCAATGGTTGATAAAATCCAGCATTTTGCTTCCTTCCTTTCAAATGTTGACAAATTATGCATCTGTCCACAAATATTTTAACTTCTACTCGCATTCCCGGCCAAAAGTATGACTCATTCAGTTTTGTGAATGTCTTGTCATGACTGAAGTGTCCAGCCAATCCTCCACTGTGTTTCTCCTTCAACAAATTCTCCCTCATGGAGCATTTTGGAATACAAAGTTGATTGCCCTTAAACAAAAATCCTTCCTGGATCATGTATTCTACCCATTTTCTTTTATCTCTGAGAACTGGATTCTCAGCTGCTTCATATGCCTCCTTAAAATCTGGATCACCTGCGTACATGTCCCTGAGATCATCAAAACCCAATGTTTTGACCTTGAACTACTGCAACAACAAACACTTCCTGCTCAAAGCATCAACAACTTTGTTAGCAATACCAGAAATATGTTTAATCACAAAAGTGAAATTTTGCATATATTCAACCCATTTTACATGTCTTTGATTCAACTTCTCCTGTTGGGTCACAAACTATAGTGCATGATTGTCACTGTATAGGACAAACTCCTTCGGAATCAAATAGTGTCTCCACTTCTTCAATGCCTGAATGATAGCATAAAATTCCTTGTCATATGTGGAGTACTTCACCTTCGCTTCATTTAGCTTCTCATTGAAATACGGTATCGGTCTGTCTTCTTGACTCAAGACTGCCCCTATTGCAAATCCACTTGCATCACATTTCACTTGAAATGTATTTCGGAAATCTGGCAACACCATAATTGGTTGTTCCATGATTTTCCTCTTCAACAGATTAAAACTCCTTTCAGCCTCTTCTGTCCAGTGAAAAGACTTATGTCTTTTCTTCACTGTGTCCATCATTGCTACACTAATTCCAGTGAAATTCCTGATGAATTTTTGGTAGAAAATAGCTAATCCGTGAAAACTCCTCACCTCAAATATGTTCTTCGGTGATGGCCAATTCTTAATCACTTCCACCTTATCTGGATCCATCCTCAATTTATCTGCAGAAATAACGAATCCCAGATAAATGAGCTCTGTCTTCATGAATGAGGATTTCTTCATGTTTATCATTAGTTTTTCCTGTTGGAGCCTCTTCATTACTGTAGCCAAATGTTTCAAGTGTTCAGTCTCTATTTTGTTGAAAATCAATATATCATCAAGATATACGATAACAAATTTTTCGATGAAATCTTTCAGGACTTCATTCATCAACCTCATAAAAGTACTTGGCACATTTGTTAAGCCAAACGACATAACAATCCATTCATATAGCCCTTCGTTTGTCTTGAATGTTGTTTTCCACTCATCACCTTCTCTCATGCAAATCTGGTGATAACCACTTTTCAAATCAATCTTCGAAAAAAATTTTGCTCCACTTAAGCAATCCATCAGGTCATCCATCCTTGGCAATGGAAATCTGTACCTGATTTTTATCTTATTAATCGCCCTTGAGTCAGTACACATCCTCCCGCCTCTGTCTTTCTTTGGACTGAGTACTGTCGAAACAACACATGGACTTAAGCTTTCTCTAACCAACCCTTTATCCAACAAATCCTGGATTTGTCTTTTTACCTCTTCATTCTCCTGCGGCGTTAATCTGTACGCTGCTTTAATTGGTAAAATGGCTCCAGGTATGAGATAAATATGATGACTCACAATTCTGATTGGTGGCAACGAACGAGGTAGTTCATCCACTACTATGTCAGCGAACTCTCCCAGCATTTCCTTAACCTCTTTTGGTAGATCATCTATCCTTGTGCCGGTTAAAACAAATGTTGGCTTCCTGACCACAAAGAATTGTGGCTCCCCCTTCTTCTTGACCTCATTAAGGAGTTCCTTCCCACTCATGAGAAGTACAGTGCTACTTGCTTCAGGTTTCACTTCCTTATCTTTGATTGGAAGCAACATGTGATTTCTCCCATTCTTTTCTAGGGTGTATGTGTTCATCCTCCCATCATGAATCACATTCCTGTCATATTTCCATGGTCTACCCAGCAATAGATGACAAACATCCATAGGAATAACATCACACAAGATCTTATCATTATATCCCCCTATCTTAAATTCAACTAAACATTGTTTAGTGACATTTACCTGATGTCCTTTTTGAAACCAAGAAACTCTGTATGGGCTTGGATGCTCAATCATCTCCAACTCCAACTTTTCTACCATCTCGGTTGAAACGAGATTATCTGTGCTACCACTTTCCACAATGACCTTGCATACCCTATGCTTGGTTTTGCAAGTAGTCCAAAAAAGTCTATTTCTTTGGACTGAAATCTCCACTTCCTTCTCTGGTGTCAAAAGAACCTTTCGCATCATCAACGATCTTCTGTCTTCAACATCTTCTGCCTCAACATTCCACCTTTGAGCTTCGGTGATGTGAGTTTCTCCACTCTCTTTTTTCTTGTCTGGACATTCATAAGATTTGTGTCCATTTTTTCCACACGTGAAGCATTTTATTATTCCACCTCTTCCTCTTCCTCTACCTCTAGTACGAGGAAAGATATTATTATCAGCATAATCTCCTCTTTGTTCGGTATGCTGCCCTCTTGGTTCATCATATTTCCCTCGCTGTGAGGTTCCTCCTCTCTCAGTTCGAGTCTGAGGTTTCTTCCAGTCTTCCTTGGGCTTCTGGTTTTTATCCTGGGCAACTGATTTGCCTCTGGGCTGACTTTTGCCTCGCCCTCTTTGACCCTATTTTTGGCTCAGCTTCTCTTAAGATTTTAGAGCCAATTGATAAGCATCTTCCACCATTCGGATGGTCAACATACTCATCTCATCCTGAATTTCATATCTCAGGCCATTCAAGTACTTGGTAACCTTTTCATCATTGCTTTCCCGATGACCTTCCCTGATGTTCAGCCTGTAGAATTCTTCAGTATATTCCTTCACTGTCATCAACTTCTGTCTCAAATTTTGCATTCTTCAAAACAGAGTAATCTGGTAATCTCTGGGAATGAATTTTGCCTTCATCTTCGCAATCATCCTATCCCAACTCTTGATTTTTTGCTTGCCTTTGCAGCGTCTGTCAACTTGTAGTTCATCCCACCACAATGTTGCATGTCCCTTCAATCTTGTGACAACATGTTTGACCTTCTTGTCCTCTTCGACATCTTCATAGTCAAAATATGTGTCCAAAGCTCTAATCCAATCTAGAAGCTCTTCAGCATCCTGGTTTCCTTCATAAACTGGAATGTCCATTTTCACTCTTGCACCCATTCTTGCAATAGCTCTAATCAAACGTTTATTTGCGGCATCTTCGGCTGCAACTTCCTCTTCTTCATGTCCAGTATCATCTTCATTTTCAGACTCACTGATATCTCCTACATCAGCTGTGCGCCTTTGTCTTATCTCCATGTCTACAAGTCTGGCGCATATGTTACGCATATCTCTTTCTACTTCTGGATTCTGCACCTGCCTACCCCTTCCTCTGGACATTTCCCTTTCCTCTTACGGATTTGGTGATTGGCTATCCCTTCTTCTTGGCGGCATAGTGAATTTTCCTTTTCCTTGCCACAGAAAGCAAAGAATCCTTTCTGGGCTCTGATACCATAGCTTGACGCAGACGCACCCTCTGCCTCGGCAAAGGCCCCTACGCTAACCTCTCGGTCTTAAGGATCATTCTAATTCCACCTTTGAGCTGAAGTGGCTCTTTGATCCCTCCTCGAAATCTCTGATAAAATCAACCCATAGGGCTTTTATGCTCCTTACAACCTTTAGGCCCAATCGCTTCTCCGTTCACAACAGAAAAGTAGAATTCAGACTTCGGGGTTTTCCAATCCCTGATGTCGTAAACCCTTGCCTTCCTGATTTCCTGATCTTTGATATCCCAAGATGCTTTGACTTCAGTTAGTCCCCTGGGCTAGACTCTTGGTCCACACGACCTCCCCTTATGTGACCGTAGTCCTATCTCCTTTCGGGGTTTCGGGCTTTCAAATGCCAAAATGCATGGACACTTTGTCATCGGAATCCTCGATATCCCGATATGACATCAGCTGGCCCCACAACGGAGCTTTCCACCTTGTCGGGGTTTCGAACTTCGGATTTCCGAAATGCACGAATGCTTTGTCCTCAGGATTCCCGATTTTTTGAATCCCGTAATGCCGATAGATGGCTTTCTTTTAGGGAAATTTCTCGAATGATTAGATCTCCACCACACGTCCTCCTATGATGGACGGTCCTGATCTCTTCTCGCGATTTCAGAGTTTTCGATGCTGAAATGCTCCGACTTCTTGTCCTCGGAACTCCCGAAATTTTGATGCCTTTTGGGATTTTCACTCTGTCTGCGAGAGTTTAACCCTCGTGCAACTCCAGTTAGATCCTACGACTGATGGGTAACTAGGTGAGAATCCAACGACTCACGATTCCTGAGCTTGAAACTCTAGAAACAGTTGTAACCTCCTTGCTTCTCTATCAGATCAGACGACTGACAGGATTTCACTAATCCTCTACAAAGGATTCTGACCATTCGTCCCTTCCCTTCGATGACTTAGGAAGTTTGAATCCTTCTGGGATCTTCCGCAACTTCAAAGCCTTTCAAGAATCTCCTGCACGCATTCCTTGTGGAAAACCTTCTAATACTTCAGTGTTGAACCCTCCGACTTTGCGCATTCCTTGCAACAACAGTCTATCAACAACTCCTCGGGTTCCGAACTTTGAAACTACCTTCAACCTGCACACCCTTTGCACGACTCTTGCGCATAACTGCACTTCCAAGTGATGAGAACAAAATCTATCTCTCCTGAGCTTTCAGAGACAAACCTATGAACACTTTGTCGACGCACTCCTTGTTGACACATTCAACTACACTCCTTGCATGAAATCTTGCTCAGATAGAGAAACAATTGAAAATCATTTCTCTTACTCTCTCTCTCCCTCTCTCAGATTTTAGACATTCAACAAGAAATCATTCATACATATCATAAAAACAATTGCATGATAGAAAGAGTAAAACATTCATGAGCATAACATTCAAAAATGCATACATAGCGAATACATGAACACCATGAGTCTGAATCACAACTTTCTTGTATTAATTCAGAACTTCTGTACATGGAGTCTTCTACACAGCTCTCTGCTTCTCCTCTATGCTCTTGCTAATGTTCTTCCTTCATCATCCATATGTTACAATACACAATGAGGGTGTCTATATCCCATTTCCCTCTCTCATTATAAAACTGTCTAATCTACACATTCAATTCTATCTACCTTCATTTATTATCATAATCGACTTTTGTCTACTAAGGACAAGAGCGGATTGCTCAAGGTCCATTTACATTTTACAAGTGTGCCTTCATTTAATTGTCTCATTTAAGGTTTGCGCATTAACTTCAAGAGAGTTTCAAAATTTGTGCTGGGCTTGTCCAACTGTCCGATGTCTCCGTGCTGGCTCGCTTGAGATGCTCCTGCATCACTCAAAATAGGTGAGATATGTGATCCCATCTCCTCCTGGGTTCTCCTACTTCGACCAACGTGTCGAAGTCCAAAGGTGGGCCAAAACCTCCAAAACTGACCAAATTTTTCCCAAAACTTGGTCGAGGGCCAACATTAAGCGATCCTAAAGCCTCAAAGAAACTGACCCACATGTTAACAAGATGTATGTGGGAAGAGGAAATGACTATAGTTATTTCCACCTTACTACCAAAATGGGACGTCTTCCAGGTGAACAAAGAAAAGTACACAAGAAGAGAATTCAAGATGAGAGTTGAGCTCTGAAGCTATGATATGGATGATGTCATGTTGGAATTGGGATCCTATGTGAACATTTTTCCAAAAAAATATTGGGATTTGATGGGTAAACCAAACTTAGTGTGGTATCCAATTCAACTAAGTATTTCCAACCAATACAAAATATACCCTATTGGCAGGCTGGAACAAGTAGAAGTGAACATCGACAATGTAAATACCAAAGAAGACTTTGAGGTGATTGAGATCATGGATGGCTCAGACCCCTATCCAACTCTACTTGGTATCGACTAGGCATTTGATAACAATGCAATGATAAAGATGAAGTAATGACATATGTCCTTTGAGACAGACACCTTGCATGTTATTGTGCCATTGGATCCAAATGAGGGTGACAAATATAATGAGCTTGCAGATGAATATGTGCAGAGTTTAATCATAGAGAACATACAACATCATGATATGCAAAGAATATTATGTGAATCCAACAACCAATGGAAAATTAATATGGAAAAGTGTTCTCTTCTATGACATAGATTCTGAAGATGCTATGGAAAAATGGCAGAATAAACTATATATGGGAATTGCATTTCAAAATTTTAATAAATAAAATGTGATGCCACTTGTGGGGGGCATGGAAAAAGATGAGGGATGATTAATCCATAAGAGAGGGGAGGGTCTAAGAGAATGTCTAAGAGGGTCCAAGGGGGAACTACCCATGTCTATTAATTGAACCCACTTCCAAAAATTACTATTGGTATATGAACCTTCTAATTTCTGATTGAGTGTCCCAAAATCCAATCATTGAATACATGTAAGAGGGTGGGTATAAGAAGTCACATCTCATAGTTAATGGAATCATGGGGGCTGAGTAGAACCAGTTTGGGGAAGAGTGTAAGTCAAGAAAGTAAGACAAAGAGAGGAAAGTTGTATGGGCAGTTACAACAGTTTTAGATAGTCAATGTTTTTGGATGAACAACAAGCAGAGAGAAGGGAAGAAGAGTTTGGAGATAGAGAAACCACGGAGGGAGAATTATAGAGTGTATTTGGAGCACAAGACTAAAGAGATAGGTTTTTAGGCCTAAAGAGTGAACTTCTATGTGAGCTGCACTATAACAACAAGTGATTGTTTCTATTTTTCTTGGTATTTTTCCTAGTAGTGAGCTCCCTTGAGTTTCCTAGTAGTGAGATTCCTAGTTACATGTGCCAGAGAGGCCCTGATAATTGAATAGGACACCCAATGGACTGAGATTAGTGAAGGGGGAAATTCCTTGGGTTGGGTAGATCGAGGGGAAGAGAGTCGGTGTAAAATTGGGATAGTTGTAGGATAATACCCATGGGTTGTGGGATTTTCTGATCTGTGAGTGGATAGTGAGAGACCACCCTATTTTTTAAATTGCTAGCCCCAACTCGGGGGTAAATTTCTATTGATACTTGGAAAAACAAGTCTATGATTGGGTGGAATGTCCATCCCAAGCAGCTGGTTGCACAACAATTTTAAAATATAAGTGTTTTATTAGTTTTATGTGTTATATTTATGAGTTAAATTGATGTGCATCCACTAAAAATGATTTATATGTTGTTGTGTTGAGTTATTAAACTACATTCATGTAATTTTTAGCCTGTTGTATATGCATTTAATTAATGGTATCATATAATCGTTAAATATGTGTGTAATTCATAGTTGGTAAGCTACAATAAATTAGTTAGCAAAAAAATTCATTTTTATGTGTAATTTTGCATGTAATGGCCCTCAACTGGGTTGGGGGTCGTTACAGATTGGTATCAAAACTTCTGGTTCATCGCTAGACCCATATGGGACAACACACATTGTGAATTTGGGAAAAAGCGTTGTTACAGATTTCGATCTGTGATGAATTTGGGGAAAAACAAAGAAAAATTAGAATAAAATCCCCAAATTCGTGAGAAAATTCGAGTTTAAATGCCTCATAACTGTTGAAGAGATGTTGCGGGGAATCAATCTGTAGAGCTACAGAGTTAAAATTCAACTTGGAAGGTCGAATTTCAGGTTTTAATGGCCGTTGTAGAATTGAGCAACGTTTGATGGATCAACGACTGAGATCGTGTTTGATTTTAAAATCAACAACCCATATTCATTGTAAATATATTTGAAAAATTATAAGGTTTTTCGGAGTTTGGTAAGGTCTAAAAGATTGTCGATATTCATTTTAGATAGTTGGGAAAATGAGACAGATCGATAGTGTGGATTCATTTTCGGTCGTTTGGAAGTTAGAGCATATCAACAGTCAAGATCATTCTGAATGGAAGATCTATGGCTCAGATTCATCTGGGATTTGGTCAAAAATTTCTAAGTGTTGGAGTTCACCAAAAGAATTCACTGATGACTGATGATCAGGGGTCGGCGAAATCATAAAAGTTTTTTGATCTGCCAAGAGAAATCATCAACCGTCAATGTTTGATGGTTGGGGGTCGACTGAATTGGTGAGGTGTTTGGTTCATCCAAGAGAAGTTCTCGATCAACGATAAAGGAAAGAGGGTGATGACATGTCGTTCCATGTTAGAATCCATGTGTTAGGCCATGTCCACATCCATGTGTCATGCCACATAATCCACAATGCAATTTCTGAGTTCACGTGTCATGCCATATCAACATCTACGTGTCATGCCACATCAACATGTACATGTCATGCCACATCAACATAGTTTCCATGCCATCCAAGAGATGGCTGATGGATGATGATTGGGTCGAATGAATTGGTAAATAATTTCATTCATCCTGTATAAATCTCCCACAACCGATGCCTGATGCTCGGGTCAACTGGTTTAGAGATGTCTTGCAAGTCGCCTGCTAAAGGAAGGGCCCAATGGATGACGGTCGGGTCGACAATTTTAGTAAAATGTTGCATACATCCAAAGGAAAATGCCCATCACTGATTGATGATGAATCCCAGATCAATGGTTCATATTTATCCTTATTTCGAGATCAATGGAATAGATTAAAAGGTTGTTATAATAGTAAAATAATCATTTTTCTATGAAAATTTCATATTTTTTTAAGGTCTTAAACTTGCGGGGCGATTTGGAGGCCCTAAACGATGCTTTTAAGCATCAAATTTTTACTATAATAGGGTGTAACTAAGGTACACCATGTATCTATATCCTAAATAAAATAACTTGGAGAGAGATTTCCAACGAGCTACCCTGGGCGCAAAACAGAGCTCGTATGAGAAAGTTACAATTAAAACAGTTAAGGGTATAATGTTTGCACCAATTTAATTCCAGAAGGAATAAATCCTTGCTTAGAAGTCCGTTTGGGGAACAAGAGTAGTCTATGGAAATATTATGAACCACAAAAGACAACCATGGAGCCAGATTTGGAATCTAGGTATGTAAAAATGTGTAGGAAGAGAAAGAAGACACATGTAACATACATGGATAAAATAAAGAAAACAATCTAAACTTCCAAAGACCATAACTTACATCTCAAAGTTCATATTTGAGAAAATGAATAAACATTTGAAAGGTATTGAGGAGGAAAAGACATCTATCCACTCAAAATTTTGAATTGGGCACTAAAGGTTTCTCAGAAAGCAATAAAGCAATTTTACGGCAGAAAAAACATAGCAATGAGTGAAAATTGCAGCTTGTGAATGTTGTAATTTTTCCCTCAGAACTTAGAACGAGGCACGCGTACATCCATTGGAGAGTTGTTTTAGAGGTGAATGTGTTTAAGGAATCAAATTTTGAGTTAGTGAATTTTGTTATTTGTAAATTGAGATGAATAATTACTTGTAATCTAGTCAATGAAATGTTTTATAGTATGCATGTGCTAACAATAATTATTACATGCACATTTCTTGTAGAGTTATAGGTACAAAAAAAAACTTTGGTTCTTGTATGAGGACTAGTGTTATGGAATATTCCTAGGGATATTAAAACCATGAGGAGGAGGTCATAGGTTTACATGTCAGTATGAGAATTGTTGATACTGAGTCAAATGGAAGAAGAGGCAAGAAGGAGCCTATAACTATGAGAAGTATGCATAGAGAAGTGCAGGGCTATATGGAAGATAATGAATGGATTATGAAATCTCGGGAAGAGATAATTCAGACTATGAATATGTTGCATAGGAAAGTTAGCAAAGACTCTAGCAGAAAACAAGAAGCTAGTGTTAGAAAAGTGACAACATCCAGATCCCAAAGCAGAAGGGATGAACATGGAAATGATAGAAAGTCAAGAAGAATGAGCACGCACCATCATTCTCCTAGGAAATCCACTGGAATAACTCATGCAAGTTCAAATCCAGGGAGAAACCCAAGTGTGTCTCCCATTAGGAGGAAGAGAAGAAGGCCCGAGCTAGACATGTTTCAAGGTGAACTCAGGAAAATTAAGCCACCAACTTTCAATGGTGAGCATAGGAAGAGAGAATAGGTCAAGGCCTAGCTATTGGAGATGAAGAAATATTTCTAGCTGCACAATTACCCCTCAAGGGTAGAAGCTATAATTGCAACCTAACACTTTAAAGGAAAGACAACCATGTGGCGGGATCAACTTCAACAAGCCAAACACCTTGATAAGAAGAATGTTCCATTGAGGCGGTTCAAAGGATATTTCCAAGACAAATATTTTTCTGAGCATTAATATGAAAGAAAGATGAAAGAATTATTTGAACTCAAGTTGGGAAGCATGACAATGGATGAATATCAGAAGAGATTCTTTGAGTTGATAAAGTATGTGGACTTTATAAAGGAGGAGAACGTCAAAATATAAAGGTTTCTGAGTGGGTTACCTTATTTCTACAATGAAAAGATACAATATGATAACCCGAGGAATTTGGAGGAATCCATAAGGAGAGAAAATCATCTTTATGAGTAGAGAAGAGGAAGGCCAATTTTCCAAAAATATTGGAATGATAAGATGAGGGGTATAAAGGATCAAAGGAAGAGATGTTTTAAGCCACCATTTTTCAAGAACAAATCCCAAACAAATCAATAAGGTTACTCGACCCACAATGAACATAATACTATAGATTCATTTGGGAAGAGGCCAAGGAAATAACCTGTACAATGTTGGGGATGTGAGGGAAATCACTTATATAGGGACTACCCTCACAAAGGCGAAAGAATGAGGATTGTCCACAACATTTGGGAGGCCAAGAAAATTGAAGACATGGAAGGAAACATGCCAAGGAGATATGCATCCTTGGACAAAAAACAAGAAAAATATCAATTCCCCATGATTGAAGTGAAAGGTAAGATTGATAACCAACCCATAGCAATTTTAATTGATTCTGGAGCTAGCCATAGTTACCTAAAATCTAACATTTTTGAAAGATTTCACTTGCAAAGAAGTAAGCATAATAAATTGTGGTTAGTTCAAATATCCATAGGGGTTAAGAGGAAAACAAGTGAACCAGTTAAATATTGTCCAATAGACATTAATGGGCTCAACACAAAGGTAGATGTGAACATCATACAAGACAAGGTTCAAGGCATTCCAAGAGTTGTAGCTATTAGAGAAATTTCAACTATGCAATTGAAAAACAGTTTTAGGAAGGGATATCTAATTTTTGCAACCCTTATGGAAGAGACATCTAGAGATAAAGTGGAAAGCATTGAAGACCATCCGGTCTTGAGGGATTTTAAGGATGTTTTTGGAGAAATCCCACGACTACCACTAAAGAGAGACATTGATTTCTCTATCGATTTGGTGCGAAGAGATACCCTAGTGTTCAAGACAAAATACAAAATGGGCACACTAGAATTGAAGGAGTTGCATATGCAGCTTGAAGAATTGTTAAGGAAGGGGAATATACGTTCAAGTGTGTCACCGTGGGGTGCCCCAATTTTGTTTGTAAATAAGAAATATGGAACCTTAAGGCTGTGTATTGATTTTAGACAGCTAAACAAGGTCACTATAAAGAAAAAAATATCCCTTGGCAAAAACTAATGACTTATTTGATCACCTGAGAGGTGCAAGGATATTTTCCAAGATTGAATTGAGATTAGGTTATCATAAAGTGATGATAACGGAAGAAGACATCAACAATTAAAGATTCAGAATAAGATATGGGCATTATGAATTCACGGTAGTTCCATTTGGGATATCAAATGCATCGACAATTCTCATGTTCCTCATGAAAGGAGTGTTCAGAGAATACTTGGACACGTTTGTAATTTTGTTTCTAGATGATATACTCATGTACTCTAAGTCAGAAAAGGAACATGAATAACATTTAATAATGGTGCTAAAAGTTTTAAGAGAGCATAAATTGTATGCCAAACTGAGTAAGTGCAACTTTTATCAAAAGAAGATTAACTACTTGGGACATATTATTTCAGTAGATGGGATAATAGTTGATCCTGAAAAGATAGAGGCCATTAGAGGATGGATAGTGCCAAAAAATGTTATATAGGTAAAATCATTCATGGGTCTTTCCAATTATTACCGAATATTCATAAAATGATTCTCAAATATTGCAAGCCCAATCACTTATTTGCAAAAGAAGGGAGTGAAATTTGAATGGACCTCCATGTGTGAAGAAATATTTCAGAAGTTGAAGGACCTATTGACCAGTACATCAATATTAAATATTGTTGATTTGGATGAAGATTTTTTTGTGTGCATTGATGCATGCAAGGAAGAGCTCAATGGAGCCCTCACACAAAATTATCATGTGGTATGCTATGAATCCATAAAATTAAAAGAGAATGAGAGGAATTGTGCTAAACATGACTTGGAACTAACATAGATTATTCATGTGATGAAAATGTAGAGACATTACCTCACAGGGAGGAAATTTGAGCTAAGGACATTCCACTATGGTCTGGGACATTTGTTTGGCTAGCCAACATTAAATGCTAGACAAACTAGATGGCTTGAATTTTTGAGTGAATATGATTTTGAAATTAAGCACATCAAAGGAAAAGAAAATCAAGTGGTTGATGCACTCAGTAGGAGATCACATGAGATGCATATGGAAACCATTAGCATGCACAAGATTGATCTGAAAGATAAAATTATTGAAGAAACAAACTCATTTCATCAATATTTACAAATATAAGAAACATTATAGCAAGACAATTTAGAGTATAAATTTAAAGGCTTTGAGTTAAAAGAAGATGGTATTCTCATGTACAGAGGCAAGTTGTATGTGTCGAATTCCAGTGAGTTGAAAAATACAGTGATGAGGGAAATGCATAATGTGCTATATGCTGGGCACCTAGGATATCATAAGACAATTGCTGTAAGAAGCCAATAATTTTGGCCATGAATGAAGAAAGAAGTGGCTAATTACATAGCTATATGTCTAGAGTACCAGAAGGTGAAGAATGAACAAAGACATCCAGCGGGGATATTACAACCATTTCCCATTCCAGAATGCAAGTGGGAAGTAGTTACAATTGATTTTATTACAAAGATTCGCAGAATAGTGAAGCAACATGATTCCATCCTGGTGGTGGTGGTGGATAAATTAACTAAGACAAGACATTTTATTCCTGTGAAGACAACACATAAGGAAACAAAAATTATAGATATCTACATGAAAGAAGTTTCCAGGCTACATGGAGCGCTCAAGGAAATTGTCTTAGATAAAGAACCAAAGTTTACATTGAATTTTTGGAAAGGTTTGTTCAAGGGATTTGGGACAAATCTAAATCTTAGTACAATGTATAAACCAGAGTGATATGGGAAAAAAAATAGGACTAACATAATAATTGAAGACATGCTCAGAATGTATGTGATGAAACAACCATCAAATTGGGAGGATTATTTTCATTTAGTTTAATTTTCTTACAATAATGGATATCGAGCCTCATTGAAAATGATCCCATTTGAAGCATTGTATGGAAGGAAGTGTAACACACCAGCAAGTTGGGATAATCAAACAAACATAGTAGTTATTGGGCCATATTTGTTGAAGGAAATGGAAGATAAGATGACAAACATCAAGTAGAATTTAAAAGCTGCCTAGGGCATGCATAAAATTCATGCAAACAATAACATATTTTTCAGAGATTTTAAAGTGGGCAAACATGTATTTTTAAAAGTGAAACTGAAGAGAAGTTTTCTAATATTAGGAAGCTGCCCAAAGTTGGTAGCAAAATATTGTGGACCTTTCAAAATAATAGAAAAGATAGGGCCAATTGCATACATGCTAGTATTTTCTGCATCCATGAGAGTGCATAATGTATCTCATGTATTATTATTAAAGAAATGTGTGCTTTACCCTAACCACATAATTGATTGGATTGTGATTGAGGTGGAACACGAAGGGGATTTTCAGGTGGAACCGATGCACATATTGGATGAGAAATTTAAAGTACTCAGAAACAAAGACATAGGGATGGTAAAGGTTCAATGGACCTACTACAGTCCTGGAGATGCTACATGGGATCATGAAGTAAACATGCGGGAGGAATACCCATAATTTTTTGACAATTTTTAAGAAAAAAAATATAAGAATGAAAGACTCCATTTTGAGCAACTAGAGTTTCAGAACCACATCTCAGCTTCCTAGCCAACCTATGGCGGTGGACCTACTAAAATAATGGTAGCACCCGGTGGCATGAGAGAAGTGAATGGGGTAAATTCGTTAGGTCAACAGGTTGAGAGGAACAAGAGATTTTGGTTGGAATTACTGTTGGAGTTGTGAAATTGCAAAATTTTATTTCTTAGTATTATGATGTAAATATGTGTATATATATCGACATAATTTGCACTGAGGAAGATGCACAATTGCATGGGAGGGGTAATATAACGTCCCCATTATAATGATCAGTTCAATTAATGCATACTGTAGATATGATGTGTGGCTACAACCAAGCAATGTATATGCTAATTGTATTTCAGAATTTTAATAAATCAAATGTGATGCTAGGTACTAGGGGGCATGGACATAGATGGGGTCTGATTAATTCAAAAGAGAGGGGAGGGTCTAATATAATGTCTACGATGGGTCCAAGGGGGGATTTTCCATGTCTATTAATTCAACCCACTTCCTAAAATTACTATTCATATGTGAACCTTCTAATTTTTTATTGAGTGTCCCCAAAGCCAATCATTGAATGCATGTAAGAGGGTGGGTGTGAGAAGTCACATCCCATAGTTACTGGAAGAATGGGGGATAAGTACAATCAGTTTGGGGAATAGTGTAAGTCAATAAATTAAGCCAAAGAGAGGAAATTTGTATGGCCAGCTACAACAATTTTAGATAGCCAATGTTTTTGGATGAACAACAAGCAGATAGAAGGGAAGAAGAGATTGGAATTGGAGCAACCATGGAGGGTGAATATTGGAGCATATTTGGATAATAAGAATGAAGATCCAATTTGTCAGTGCTGAAGAGTGAACTCATGTGTGAGTTGCACTATAATAACAAGTGATTGTTGTTATTTTTCCTGGTAGTTTTCCTAGCAGTGAACTCCCTTGAGATTCCCGATAGTGAGATTCTTGATTACTTGCACCAGAGAGACCTTGGTAAATGACTGGGATGCTCAATGGAATAAGAGAACTAAAGGGGTACATTCCTTGGGTTGGGAAGGCCAAGGGGAAGATATCTTGTGGAAAATCGGGATAGATGTAGGATAATACCAGTGGGTTGTGGGATTTTCTGAGCTGTGAGTGGATAGTGAGAGACCACCCTCTTTTGTGTATTTCTAGACCCATATCGAGGGTAACTTGCTATTGACATTTGGAACATAAAGTATATGGTTGGGTGGAACATCCTTCACAAGTAGCTAGTTTCACAACTATTTTAAAAGACAAGTGTTTTATCAATTTTATGTGTTATATTTATGACCTAAATTGTTGTGCATCCACTCTGTGTTTAAAAAGAATTTATATGCTACTATGTTGAGTTATTAAACTACATTCATGTTATTTTTAGCATGCTGTAGATGTATTTAATTAGTGGTATCATATAATGGTTAAATATGTGTGTAATTCATAGCTGGTAAGCTATAGGAAATTAGTTAGAATAAAATTTTGTTTTTATGTGTAATTCCACACGTAATTTCCCTTAATTGGGTTGGGGATTGTTACATGATTGAAATTTAATAATTTTTAAGAAAATCAAAAGTGAAGAGTATTGGTGATGATTGAGTTTGGCTTTTCTTACCTTTATATACATTATTCCTTTTTCATTTTCCCCTTCTACTTGATTTTCCATGCCGTAGACAGAGCCTTATTAAATCATATTTAAAAAATATTGTAGTAATTATTTATCTTACTATGTCTTGTACTTGAAACATTTTTGACTAATTAAAATGGAAATGACAATATATGAGTTTCTTTAGTAGGGGAAGTAGAGGGAGTAACAAAGGTAATAGAAGAGGAAGGGACATAAGTCTTAATATGTTTTGGTAGAAAGGGAGACACAAGAAGATAATATTCTCTATCCATTTTGATGCTGATTTAGACAAGTTCAACCAATTGGTGCAAAGTGGTTACCTAAACCTTGGTGGAAAACCAGACTTACCCCAAACTCCAACTCTTTCTACTGTTCCTTTTCATCCTCAGCCCAGTATCATGGACTTTCCTGAGACTCTTGTTCAGCTTGCTAATGATGGTTTGGATAAAAACCTAGTGAATCCTCCTTCCAATATTGCACAATGGCCTGTCAGTCCCAGATACCCCCCTCTATCTAATCATGTAGCGCCTTTTATTGCATCAACTACTTCTACAACCCATTCTCTTCCCAAGGAACATAGAGTACCCTCTCATGAAATTGAAACTGACAAAGGAAAGAGACCTATTGTTACCCCTAGCACTGATACATCCCACTCATCCTCTATACACAAAGCAAAATTCAACAAAGGAGGAAAGTGGTAAGAGGGAAATTGCCTTTAGTGACATGCATCCAAAGATAAGTAAGTATGAAGAGAAAAAGGATTTTCTCGAGGATGTACTAAATATTAAACCAGATGTGTCTGAAGGTAGGAAAGAAAGAGAAAGTAGTTTTAGGAAGAAATATCCCCATCTATTTTGTTTTGTGTTACGATATTGTTTTATTTCAGACATATGATATTTTATTTTGGGATAGACAACTGACTTATGATATATATATTTTTGAAAACTTAAGAATATTATATTATTTGATACATGTGGAGGTACAAGTGTTGTTGACATGGAATTATTTTGATGGATGTTGTTTATTTATTTATTTATTGTTGTTGAATATATATATTCAAGTTATTTTTTGGAGCTACAAGGGAAATCCTAAAAATAAATATAGGAAGAGTTAGTCAAACCCAACCTATTATTAGTTAAAATATAAAAAACATAGTTTGACCCTTATTTTAAATTGAGTTGTCCTCTCTTAAATAAAAGTTAATTAAATATGAAAACAAAAGGTGGTTGAACTACCTAACTACTTCAAGAAGATATAAAAGGAGAGGAAATCAATGAAGGACATGAGAAAATGGAGGAGTGAAACTAATGATAATGTATGCCTAAGTTCTAAGTGAGACATTAATCTTTTCATTCCATTATGAGTTTTCATTAGAGATGAATTGTCTTGTTGATAGGAGGATTGTTTTGAAGGTGGAAAATAAAAGACTAGGAGGCATTGATCGATGATATGCTCCAAGTTCATTTATTTTCTTGAAGTTTGTTTGGTTTTAATTAGAAGTTCTAAAGTCATTCAATGCTAATTAATGCAAGTTTTGTAGAGTTTAAAACAATGATGCACATGTAACTTGAAGTGATCCA
>ML820457.1:62801-82811 GCA_009831015.1 Picea engelmannii | reverse complement strand
CGCCACAGGTAACCTTGCAGACAAATTGGCAAGAGAGGAAATGTGGTATCAAGGGGAAGAGTGCGTGCGACGGGGGATCGCAGAAGAGAACTGGAGAAAACCCTGGAAACGCAGAGAGTTATGAATACCAGGAGAAGGAGAGTAACCTTCATCCTGGATTATTTTCCTGTATCAGGAGAAGGAGAGTAACCTTCATCCTTGATTTATGTTGAGCTGGAAGTAGGAGACTGAACCTCAAAGCATCGTGGTCTAGCTCGGGGGTGGCTAGTGGTAAATCCATTTGGAGTCACTGAGCCTACGGTTGGGTGGAAATGAGAACCCCTCTCAGCAGTGGCATCACTCTGGTGGATCTGATAAGTGTTTTATGCCTTGTATTTCGAATTGAATATCGTGAATACATGCTTATGTTTATATGCCCATAATAATTTCTATGTGGAATGATTGGCTGGTGTTTTAAACTGGAAATAATGGATGTAAGTGTATGCTTATATGTCATCGTTGGTTTCTGTACAAATGGTTAAGTCTGGGGCATGAGTTCTCTCCACCGAGAATCGTCTTGTTTGCTTGATTCTCGTAATATTCTGGGAAGGCCCCTCGAGAGTACTCCTCCCTAGGAATTACCCCATAAACCTTGGAACCGCACTGAACCCTTACCCAGAGACTCGACTAAGATCAGGGACGATCACCCAAGAACCATTTGAAGGTTCATGCGATCCAGGTCTGGAAACCTTATGCAAGAAAGGGTAGCTCTCTAAGGTCTCAGAGTCGTGGGAGTTTGAAGCCCCAAGAAGTTGGATTTCGTGATTCAAGCTAAGAAGGGATAGCGATTCCAATTATATAAAGAGAGAATACCCTATCATTTGGTAGACGAACGGTCGGAATCCTTTCGGGAATAACCCAGATCTGTCAAGACCGATGGATCTAGAGAAGGAGCGCAGGTGTTAACACCTCGACCCTTTTAGCCTTCGCAAGTAGCGATGGGACCCAGGACCCTAGATCCAAGGATCTGATGGAGCTCTATTGATCATCGATCTTAGCCTTTGCACAGGCAGGAGAGTAGCATTTCGTTGACTCGCGACTTGGGGTGGTCAAGGGTAGGACTGCACAAACTCACGATTCGGGAGATCGCGACGTGATCGTGGTCATTAGATCCAGGCCACGGGGGAACCGTGGGATTAGAACTTTCGTGGTTATCGCCTATCGAGGGTTCGAAACTTGAGAGAGTTTATTTTTGAATGTAGAAGTCGTGAAGTGCCAAGCACCGAGGGCTCATGCGAACACGTGGCACATCCGTTAGGTGGGGACCGTGTGGTTGACAGGTAGCATAACAACAAGCGCCCAAAGAAAGGTGGGAGTGGGGGATAGGTGATGGACACATGTCGCCTAGGAAAGAGTCAACCCATTATTGACGTATTGTATCTCGGGAATTCACGAAGGAGGAGCACGAGGGCTCAATACTCCAACACGCAAAGTTGCGAGATGTGAGTAGCGCTAGTATTTAGCCTAGGAAGCGGGTGGCCGGTGGTGGACACTTGTCACCTGGGAAAGATTCAACCCACTATTGACTTATCGTGGCTCGGGGTTTTTGAGGATGAAGAAGTTGCACCTTGATCGCTAAGGCCGTGAAACGTCGAGAGTCGAGGTCTCGAGCGACGGGCGGCGGCGACAGAGCTCGTGAGCAGAGTACAACGGAGGAGACAAGAGGCATGTGCGCGTCGCTTTGGCAGAGTCCACATAACATTGACCTCTCACGCCTCGGGGATTCGCAAAGGAGGAGCACAAGGGCTCAACACCTCAACTAGCGAAGTTGCGAGTGGTGCTACTGTTTGGCCTAGCCTACAGTTACATGTAGCAGGCGCTAGTGAGGAGGGAGCCATACCCGTATCGTATGTCGGGTATCGGTGTTTGGAGAAAGGGGAGTCGAGAGTCTTGACTCCCAATTCGCGAGTTGCGAAAGGAGCTTGCGCTAAGGCCAGGTTGTGGTCGTCTAGAGGAGGATAAGGGAAGGGAGGGTCTGCTATAATCCCCATAGAAGTCTCGGGGATTCTCTTCCTCGAAGAAAAAGACAAAAAATCTAGGTTGTCGTAGTGGGTGTGTGACAAACTCTCCCTCCTCTGAGTATATTTTTTCAAAATGAAGGGAAGTTTCCTACTTAATATCTTCAAAATAAGGTAACACCTCGTATGATTGAGTATTGATTTCCTCAACCTTGTTACACCATTGACGAGCTTTAGCTTGCTTATGGAAAAATGAAGTGTTTTTATCTCCAGCTTGAAGCCACAGACTTATGGACTTTAAACTCCACATAGTCTCCTCATATTTTAATGATTTGACATATTTCAGATACATTTTTTCTCTTGTTGCAATAGGTCAAGAAGGACTTCATTACTTTCCAACCTTTCTTGAATATCTTCTACCATCCTCTAATTCTCCATTACTTCTACAGACGGAGAAGGGACTGGAAATTTTACCCAAATTTGAATCGCAACCTTAGTTAATTTGAGATTTTTCTCCTAGATATGGACAAGGGATCCCTTGATCCATTGACTCCAAGATTGAGAGACCAAAGGAAAGAAATCAAGATTCTCCATCCACAATGGGTTAAATTTGAAGGGAATTGACCCCATATTTTCCTCTTTCAAGAAGGATAGAAAGATAGGGTGATCATCAAAGATTTCCCAGGTGATAATAAGAGATGAAATTGACCCAGGAAGAGACAAAAAGGAGTTGTGAATTAAAAAGTGATCAATCCTAGCCGCAATGTGGCCTGGACAAAATCTTTTGTTATTCCACGTGAATTTTCCTTTGATCGGATGAACATGAATTAGATCCAAAGAATAAATGAGATCCTCCATCCTCTCCCTTTATAGATAACTTACCATGGATCCCTCTCTTTTTTCCCTTGGATGGAGGGTAGTATTAAATTCCTCAACAATTATACAATTTTGACTAATCCTAGACTCCCCAATTATTAACAAAGAGTTCCAACAATCAATTTTTTCCTAATAGATGTTGGTAATATACACATTAAATAAATGTAATATCATACATGTAGGTAGATGAACGAGTTTGACTATGATCCAATGCGTTGCTTCTAGAACACTTTCTAGATGAAAGATTTATGGATTCCATAGAGTGCATAAACCCCCTTAATTCCCCCTTCCATTGATAGCTACTCCTTTAATTTTTCTCCATATTTGTTGAACTTCCTGAAGGACCATAAAATCCTTTTTTTTTCTCTTGGCTCAGAACAATTTGGGGTTTCTCGACTCTAATTAATTTTCCTAATGCTTCTTTCTTCTCATTACTACCCAAACCTTTGCAATTCTAGGAGACTAATTTCATTATTTACCTGGATATTTGGATTCCCACCCTTTTAGAGGGATGAGTAATATTTTGGGATGCCCCTTTTGAGGAGGGGAAAGATCCATGGGGATTTCCATTTTTCACCTCTTTGTTGAATGCTCCTTCCAATGTGGTTTGAATGCCTAACTCCTTGTCCTGATCTACTTCATTCCCCTTATATTCCTATTGGAACTTATACCCACTTTCTTTAATGTTCTATTTTGAGAAAATTTTATCTTTGATTCGTCACTCGTGTCCTCCTGACTTCCTTGCTATAGTATAACTGGAATACCAAAAATATGTCGAGAAATAATCGTGTTGGGTGTGGGATTGTATTTCTTGATGGATGGAGAATCTTGGGGTTTCGAATGTGACTTAAGATTCTCCACTATTGTCTGGTTTAAGTCCTCAGTTTCCACAACCATCTTGTGAGATTCTACAGTGTATGCTTCTATATTTTCTAGTGTTGCATACTTGTTCCTACTGCTCTCAACCATTCGACCCTCCCCGACCAAAGATATGGGCATCTAAGGAGGTGGGAGTGGAGGATTTCCCCCTTGGGATTGATCATGTTGTTGGGATACTTCCTTTCCAGCTGCCTTCTTCCTTTTTGGTTGTTTCATTGATCATGTGTTGTTTCCTCTGGTTGATCCACCTTAAAATTTGGACATTTTTTTTCAAAATGCTCGTATTCATGAAAGGATTTTCACTTGAATGGGAGTTTTTCATAGTCCACCTTTTGGATATAATACCAATTATCAAAGGTTAATTGAATAGCCTCAGGAAAACCCTTTTCTAGATCCAATTCTACACATATTTAGACACACACCTGGAGGCCTTCTCAAGTTTCAAAGATATCAATGTATCTCCCTAACGTATTTCCAATGCTTCTCATGTTTCACCATTCTAGCAATGAAGAGAGAAAGGGAAGACGAACCCATATAGGCACTGTAGAAGGAATGACATTCTCTTGATTGAAGTCTGACATCCATTTATTCAAATACATACCCCTAGTTCCCATAAAATAAGGCCTACTTCTGAAGATAAGATCACAATTTGCCTTATTTTCGAAAAGAAAAAAATGCTTTCCACATAAGACTAAAGACATTTTCCTCTGGATCTTTGGCTTCTAGAACTTATCTACCCATTAGGACATGACGTGTGGAGACGGTCACAATCCTATGAACTAGCCGATAAGCCCATTCTCAACAAGTTGCAAAGCGAAAGGATGTGATGTTGACAACTGCACCGACACCTTTGGGATATCATCAAGTTTTGTGACAAAGTGGGATGGAAGGGGCTTAACAAAATTGGTATAGGAAGCTACCAAATCTTGAAACATAGTGATATCCGGTGGTGGCAGGGGCGAAGGGGGGACTCCTCCCCCCGAACCAGAGGCCATCCTTCGAGAATGCAGAAAAAATCATAGTAGGGAAAAACGAAAAAAACCTAGCAGAGAAAAAAAGGTAGTTAGTGGATCCTCCTCTATTATTTAATAATGTTAAAAAGTGGATAAATTCAATTTTTATGGAGGTAAAGTTAGATTTTGATTCAATATTTTGTTTTGAAATTTTAAATTTTTTTTTTTTTTTAATGAGCTAAAACTCCTTAACACAAGATTTAATGGTCAAAGTTCCCATTAGTTAGATGGAATTATATCTTTCGAAAAAATTTCTACTGGTTTTTTATTTTTATAATAATTTCAAAGGAAAAGGGGTTGAGTTTGAAACTTTTTGACTTATTCCTTTAATGATGACAAAGATAATGGTAATAAGTACTTGTGAAAAATATATAAATATCACATTAATAGTGTCAAATTGTAGGTGCCTTCTTACAAGTATCCATGCATTGAATTGGACTATAGTTATAATTATGATTCTTATGTTGAGAAATGGGTAATAGGGGCATGCATGCCCTATATTATATGTAAAATAAATGCATAAAAATTTAGCTATAGAGTTGGAAATTGAAGAAGTCACTCTTTAGGATGTTAGTGCAAACATTATATTTGTATGGTTGTCATGTTTGGAGAAAGTTGAAATAGTTAAAAAAAGGTTCTTAGTGAGGATCTGGGAGCTAAAATACAAACCCGTTACTCTATGATATGAGTAGAAACATGTCTGTTACCATTAGAAGGAGAAGTATTATGCCAATTTATTACATATATTATCAAAATGAAGGATATGGATATGAAAAGAGTATGTGTACAAGCAAAGATTGCATCTCAACATAAGGGTTGGTATCATGATAAGATGAGATGGATTAATAAAATGGTGAATTGATGAAGAAGATTTGGCAAGTGTATTATTTTCCATTTGAAACTTGGTAAAAAAAATGTTTTCGAGAAATTGTGGAAATAACTTTGTGATAATATGACATTCTATCAACATTAGATCAACTTGATGTTTACTTACATAGGCCCATAATACCTCAAAGAGAAAATATGTATGCATAGAAACAATTACTATGTCAATTCAAGTTAAGTTCTTATCTTCTAGCAATAGAAATAAGGAAATCGAAAAATTGTAAATAGAGAATGACATTTATGATTACTTTGCAAAGAAGGAAAAATTGAAGACAAAAATAATGTGATAATTCACTATTCTATATATGAAAAATATGTGGCAACAAAAAATTATAATATAATATTTGACAACAAAAAAATTACAATTATATTAAAGATGTTTTAAAAGACTACTAAAAAATGATTGTATTTTAAGTTAAGACATCAAATAAAAAAATATCAAAATTATAAAAAAAATTGTAAATTTTGTAATTCTTAATCTCATACATTTGATAACGATACCATTATATTTATTAAAGATACCATTATATTTATTATCTTAAGTTTAAAAAAAATAAATTTTGTAATTCTTAATCTCATACATTTGATAACGATACCATTATATTTATTATCTTAAGTTTACAGCATGATATATGTAATATTTTTTTTATATTAATAAGAAATTGTATTTCATGCCACATAGTAATGTTTTTCGACATTAAATTTAAAAAATTCTATTTATACAATGTCATTCTATTTATACAATGTCATTCTAGCCATATGTATATTTCAACACTTGAAAGTAGGTTTCACTATTTTAAAAGATAAAGAAGAAATTTAAAGGCACTTAGAGCATCATATTTTGACTTTATTATATATACAATAAAAAAAAAGTTTCCCAAGTAGAATATCCAACAAGAAGAACATCCATACCCCAATCAATCAAGATGCTTGTTTGAGGCTTTTTTATTTTCATCAATGTTGCTAATTTCTTTGTTCAATTCTTCTACATCCTTCGTGAAAACAACAAAGAAGTTGATGAAATAGAAAATAGAGCCATTTCCCTAGTCCTTGGTTCCTTCAGGGTTTGTGGGGGTGGTGCTCTTAGCCTCTCCTCCCTAATGTTTAGTCCTTGGAGCTTGGGTGCAATCTGTTGGAACTGTGTGGCATTAGACATCACTCTTATGATAGCACGTGGAAGGTTCACGAAGGATATCATGCAACATCTCATCCTACGTAAAAAGGAAACGCATGTATCTAGTTCTGTTGGTGGGTAATATACTCTAGTTTGTGGGCGTTGGAGGAGATTTTTGGTGATGGTATGAGTCTAGTACATTTTTGTTCCCAACTCGATGGAAATGACATCAGATAGGAAAGTTGCAATAATTGAAGAGAATGGATGGGAGGAGGAAGTACATATATGGATGGAAAATTCAAGATATGTCATCAGTTGGCTCGAGTGTTCGCATGGAAAATTCATGGGAATTTATTTGGGAAGGGATGTTAAGGTATGTGATGCATGTATTATCTTGATTAAGAAAGGATTCCCTACTATTAAACTTGAAGATGTAGTCCAGGGAAATTTAATTTTCCTTGGGTTCATGCTGGTAAATATTATTTGTAATTTGATTTGTTCTATCTATGTCACCTCTCCGCCTTCCTGGATGCAATTTGATCTCATATCGGGGAGCGAAGGGCCTCGTGGTAAGTTTTTTTGTTGTGTGGGTCCTCTGTTCTTTCCCACTTTTCGTTGTCAAGTGGTGGTCTCTTTGGGAAATTGGATAGCCATGGAAAATGGTTCGAATGACAGTTCTCTAGAAGTGGAACTGTTGGATAAAAAATTTTGGGAACTCCAACATCTGGTAATTAAGGTTAATGCCCTCAATTCTTCAATTTCCTTTTCTTTGGAAACTTTGGCTCAGCATCGATTATTAGTGGGATAGCTACAAGATGAGGTAGACTCTCTACGAAGTCAAGTGAAATTGTTATAGTTGCATCTTACATAGAGGGAAGAGGCTCAAGGGAATTTTGCCTCTAGTGTGGTCACTGGTTGTTCATCCAGATTGGAGGAGTCATTACTACCAGATTTAAATGTCCCAGTGATGCCAACAGATGTTGAAGACATCATAGATGCAGAGATCTAAATTGTTCCTTACCTTAAAGTTTAGACATGTTTTGTTAAATTGTATGTATTCTCAGTGTCTTTTACCGAATTCACTCACTTCAGTTATGTAGCGGTTTTAGACTTTGGAGAAATCATAGAGATAGAGTAAGTTCATGGAAGATAGTAGTTTTGAAAGAACTAAAATTTTGTCTTGTTAATTAGTTCTTAATTTTATACCTAGTGTTTTAGGTTGTGCCTTTGTTAATAAATAAAAATCCTCCATCTTTTGTGGAAAAAAAAACACACATTTAAAAATAATACAAAAAACACAAATTTAAATATAAAACGCAAACTCATTATATCCTTTGTTTTCAACTATAAAGCTCTAATACCCTAAAATTAATCATGATCAACTATTCTAACATAAAAATGTCTATAAACCAATTAAGGTTTGGAGATCATAAAAAAGATTTTAGGATATAAGACCAATAAAGATTTTAGGACATACATAGCAACAAGACCAATAAGACCAATAGAGTGTGGATCGATAAATAACTATGAGTGTGAAGATGCAGAGCGATCAATATTAGCTGGAAACGAATCTGCATGCGATGTTTTGAGTATTTGACTATTAATTGATGTAATGGCCAAGGAGTATTGTAGGGTCAGGGAAGGCCAGACGTCTCTATGCATAAACTACCGCTCATTAGAGGACCAATCAACCTGTCGGCTGACGGATTTGAATAGCACTAAATTGTCGCTCAGGAGCCTAAAGGCGGACAGATGATTCATATGCTCTATGCAATTAGGGTTTGGTATTCAATTAGGGTTTACCAAGGAGGCCATTATGGGCGCTTTATCAACTTAGGGTATCAAAAGACGGGATGGCTTATGTCACTTGCCATTGGAGATGGAGTAACGTATGCGTGGAATGAAATGTGTAAATGTAAGAGCTTGACGTGCTTCATCCTTGCGAGATCAAATTGTGATAGGGCCATTGTATCAACTCTTAAATTTTGTATAGGGTGGTTTTTTATTTTTTATTTTTTGGTTATTAAGATAGTATAAAAAAATACATTGTTATAGAGTGTAGATTTATTTTAAATTTAGATGTATTAATTAGGGAGATAATCTAAAAATAATCTTAAAATATTAAGTGAATTGGTGAAGATATAAGATAAATAATAATCTTATATTAAATTTATTATTATTATATTTTAGTATATTAAGTTAATAAAAGTTAATATTAATTAATGTTATGGATATAGAATGGATGTTACAATCTCTTTAATATTAAAGTGTAAAATATATTTCACTTTTATTGATATAATTATAAATATTAAATTTTATGACAAACCCACTTATATTATAGAGGAAACAAAAATTGGATTAAGTGATGCAATTTTGAAAGACAATTTAAATAAAAGCATGACTACATGAACAAAACCACAATAAGTTGGTTGGCTTTATTAGTCCATTCTCCCAGGGAATATGGGTTTAGTAGAGAGAAATATATGGTGATTATGAATAAAAATAAATGAAAATAATTATCTATTCAATTTGTCAAATTTATTTTAATTAATTATATTTATCAAGAAAAATATGTTTAAAAACAATAAATATGAAAATTATTTCAAGTGGTACATGTAACTCCATTGAAGCTTGTGCTTGTGAAACAAATATTTATCCATTTTCTTCTATAGAGTTTTGTCTATTTACTCTAAAGTGATTTGTATTTATGCAAATAAATATGTTTCCATAAATAAATAAGAAAATAACTTTAAGTATGGTTAATAGTTAGAAAATAATACAAGCAATTTCACATGTTTTTCTTTATCCATCTAGATTTATATATATTTTTATTTTCTCTTTTAATATTCTCACAATCATCTCGAAAATCATAGTTAATATTCTCACAATCATCTCGAAAATCAAACACTATGATTAGGTATTTTGTTATTAGGTTTTTGTTATTGAATTATTGCTTAGTTTATTTTATTTTCTAATGCTTCCAATATAATTTAACATTTTTTTTACTTTTAAAATAAAACTTTTGAATATCATTTTTTTTTTTGTTATTTATTTTATTTATTTTAAAATAAAACTTTTGAATATCATTTTTTTTATTGTTATTTATTTTATTTATGTATTGAAATAAATTATTGTTTTAAGTCATTCATTTATCAAACTTATGAAACCAAGAAATGACCAATACAAAGAAATGAAAGCTAAAAATATGTAAAACACATATAAGTTAAAATCTCTTCTTTATGCAATGAGAGAAATGATTTTGCTAAGTAAGCAACTTATCAAGCTATGAAACCAAGACAAAGTTATGAAACTAAGAAATAACAAGTTAAACATAAGTTAAAGGAATTTTAAGAAAAACTATTTAATTCAGGGTCTTGGTTTCAAGTAGTGTAGTGGATGCACTCTTATGTTTCATGACTAAAATCCACAAATTACATGAAATAGACAAATTAAATTTCATTCCTTAATAATAATAATAATAATAATAATAATAATTCCTTAAAATCTATTTAAAAAACTATGAAAACATTAACATAATTATAAAAAAAATCCTTATGTCATAGGAACTATTTGCTTGAATTAAAAAGTGTTTCCATCCCAATGAGTTCTTGAAAAAATAATGGTAGAATCACAAAGAAAATCATAAAATTTGATAAACATTGAAAGAGAAACACCTCTATTTTTAAAACCCTATTAAATTCTTTCAATCACATAGACACCACAATTGTGACCAATTAAATCTTAAGCAACTACCACACCAAAACCCTAAAAAAAACAATATAATCAATTGTAAAAAATAGGGCATACTAGCATTTGTTAGGAAATAACCAAATAAAATATCGTGTCTTCTTAGTGACAATCATTTTCTTCTCATTTTCTTCTCACCTTGGGAGCAATTTTGAGATTTGACACATCACTATGTTGCAACATTGAAGCTCTTCCATCACATACCAAAGAGGATTTTTATACATGTTTTTTTCATCAACAAGTATGTATATCATCAAATATAATCATATCACATGGAGACTACATTTAGCAAGTGGTTCTCTACTACACCATTTAACAAAATTATGTTGAAGCTTCCCAACAACAACATCATTTTCCTCTTTCAATTAGTTAGTTTGTGCTCTAAATTCTTGTTCAATAAATTTCCCCTGTATACTAATAATCTTTTATGCATACATTGACAAGGACATACAAGAACTCAAAACTATATACTAATCATCGTTTATGCATACATTGACAAGGACATACAAGAACTCAAAACTATACACTAGCTAGTACATCAATTACCCTCATATATTTAGTCTACTCTACCTATAGAAATACTTGAGATGATATCAATCAATTTATTACATGAAAAAGTATGAACCTATATTTTCATCAAAATAGATGAGGCCAACCCCCTTTTTTCTTATAGCTTGTTTGATTATAAATATATGAATAATAAAGATGCAATTATGTATATTGATTTTGTTATATTCACATAGTTTAATGTATATAAAGAAATGAAGAAAGTCTAGACACTTTCCTATGATTTTGAAGTTTTTTTTTGTTTTTTTTTCTTCTTTTCTTACGGTAACAAAGCTAAGGAAAATTCTCAGGTACTTTCCCTCATTTTAAGGATGGTACCCAGGTTAAACCCTAGATTCTTTAAGACACAAGGTCTACCTTTGAAGCTTGGTTTCTCTACATTATAATTTAGTTTAGAAAAAAAAACTAAATATTGTAATAGTATGATTATATTTATAATGATCATTTATATAGTTAAAATGTTATGAATTTTATGTTCCAAAGTGTCAATATTGATGTCTTTAAAGTGTAAAAAATTGATTTTTGAAATGTGAATATTAATTTTAAAAATATGAGTTCTCAAAGTGTTAATGTTTCACTTTATAAATAATTATTTGCATCTATATTCAAAGGTCTTTTATGTTCCAAAGTGTCAATATTAGTGTCTTTAAAGTGTAAAAATTTGATTTTTGAAATGTGAATATTGATTTTAAAAGTATGAGTTCTCAAAGTGTAATTGTTTCACTTTATAAATAATGATTTGCACCTATATTCAAAGGTCCTTAAACTAAAATTAGTCCAAATTTAATGAAATGATAATTTTATTGCTTTCTAGTGCTATTACCTTTGATCTAATTAAGAATAACTTAGCACAATCAATGAAAACCTTTGATCTAATTAAAAATAACTTAGCACAGTCAATGAAAATATGTTTGGTAGACATCAACTTTGGTATTTCATTGGAACATGCAACTTTAATAAGGTCATCATACAAAGATATTTCCTTTCTCTATTAGTTCAAAGTTATACTAGTATCAAGGGGTCTCCATATTTTAATATGGTTTACCAAGATGAACAAACCCCCATTTTGACTTTCTAATGCAAATCAAGATATTCATATAGCCTTCACTAATAGGGATGTGGTATCCAAGTTTTCATCTCCAAACAAAACCAAACTATCATGTTATGCTCTAGGATTGCATTGTCTAGTGTTAGAGTGATAGTGTGAGCAATTGCATAGCCTCTACTCAAACAAAACAGTTCACTACTTTATATTCAAACATCCATTATTAATCCCGGATGGGATGGTATTGCGCTCCACTTGGAAGGCTGAAGGCGAAGGAGGAGGCCAGCGAAGCACGGAGCCATGTGGGCGGCTCGTGCCCGCTGCAGCCAACACTCCCTGGCTTTAAATCACATTCAATACTGATGGGAGGGGGCATTAATCCACCACCCTCGACCTCCTCTATGTATTACACCATGCAGAACTCATTTGGCATTCTTGCCTGGTTGTGTGGCGTCGACTCTGGTTCGGCGATTTTTATGGTTTTTTGAGTGTTTTTTCTTGATCACCTTGGCTCTGCAGACGCCGAGCTTGGTCATTCCGCGACAGCGCATGCGCCCACGTCGGGGCTCTCCCTAGCGCCCTCGATGCCCACGCACTTCCTCCTCGCCCTCTGATTCTTCTACCCCGGGTCCTGACTGTCTCGTTGTAGTCGATACCTCCTGGAACCTGGCATGGCGCTCACCCCCTGACAAGCACGCCTCCTCTCCTCCGGCGCTGCACCCTCGTCGACCTCGTCCCAATCCAAAAACGACCTCTCCTTCACCGCTGCGTGGACACCCAGCCATTTTGCAGGACCTTGTTTTTGAGCTCAGGGAGGGGGTCAATGACCTCCAGTTCCGAGTTCAACATATGGAGGGCAAGCTCTCTACCCTTCTCTAGCTTATAGCCAATCCCCCTCCAGCCGCTCCTGCGAACTCCAGCGAGGCTCATGAGAGCTCCAGTGACCATGCAAGCAGCCAGCACTATGACTCCACCGGGAAAAGCCCGCAATTCGAAGGGACGACAGATTTTCCAGAACCCGGGACTGCTCGTGCACAGAAGGAAACCTGGGTAAGCCCTGAGGAAGGGGATGACGATGCAGTTTCAGCAGTGGCGGCCGAGGAGAAGGAAGCCAGCATCCAGGTGCACGAAGACAAGCGCCACAACGCCACGGATATGCAGTGGACTGCCGGCAGGACACCTATCATCGAGGAACCATGGCCTGGCCCCCTACCCGAGTATGTTCCTGAATATACAATGCTTGTTCCATATTTTAGCTCTAGTGGCTCTCATGGCAGTTAAATAGGTCTAGTTTTATCTCTAGCACTGTTGGAATTTTTGCTACTTTATATATACGGTTGGCTGAACTGGTTTCTCCTCACGGAGCAGTTCAGTAATTACAACCGCTTTACTCAGTCATTGTACTCTGGATTCTGGTTCTGAGAAGGTTTTTTATATAATACAAACACTCACTTACTTACAAAAAAAAAGCATCCATTATTAAAACATATAACATGAAAATAGGAACTAGTTACTTTACAACTCTATCCTATTACCTTTATGAAGAAAATCTAAATTTCATTAAAAAAAAAAAAACATAAATACATAAACAAAGTAACAACAAGTTGACCACTTGTTATTTTGAGGGCACACTCTATGGCCATTTTCTATTGAAAATAAGTCTATGTAATACTTTCAGTAAGTAGTGTCAAGTATTTTTTAAGTCTAAATTGTATGGTTTATTATGAAAAGATAGTCTCTAATACAATGGTTTGGGTTTTGCTATTTATATGCAAGATGGCCACTTGTTAGGGAACACTTTATGGCCATTTTCTTTTGAGAATAAGGTTATTTGGTGCTTTCAGTAAGTACTATCAAGTAGTTTCTGAGTCTAACTTGTGATTTTTTTTAATCTAAGTTGTGTTTTTTGAGTTTAAGTTGTATGGTTTATCCATGAAATGATAGTCAATATTGATAGGTAATTTTTTCGTTGTAACATATAATAATCAACCACGTAACTCAAAGATAGAATACTTGACATAAAAAAAAAAATGAGTGTCTTGATAGGTAATATTTTCCAACTGTAACATATAATTGACCATGTGAATTTAAGATTCTTTGGCACAAAATTTAATAACAAATTTACCTATAGAATGTATTCATAGGATATTACATTCTTTGAGATCATCACACACATGCATGTATTTATTAACTATCGTATCAATGATGGTATCACGCCACGAAATCTAATTATCTAGTGAAATACATGGGGAACAAATTTATGTGAAGATTTTAGTGGGATAATGGTTGTCATATCTTCGTCGTAATAGGACCTATTATAATTTTAGAAGTTATAGTTATCTTATTTAACATTCATTAGAAATTGCATGTAATAGGATAACTAAAAGGTAAACAATCACAAAACACAAGATATATCCTCGGAAACCCTCGTGGGGGAGAAAACCCGGCAATCAATTCTTCAATATAGATTCCTTCAACCAGTACAATGTCACATTATAGCTCTCCACAAATAGGCCAAGACCAAGATACCAAAGACCAAGAAACCAAGACCTCCTATGTTAGACCTCCTTTGCTATGTTCTGAATACACAAGAGAAGGTGAGTTTTGTTTGTATACAAATGAGAGGAAATCAACCTCTATCTATACACATAACTTTACTCCTAAAAAGACACAACCCTAAGGGGGGTTGTTTTGAATTTTACAATAAGGATAACAATAAAATAATAATTTATTTTGAGTCGATTTATACAATAAGATTACAATAACCTTTTCTAGGTTTGACCAATACAAATACAAAAGAACATATTTCATAGTTACATCAAAATATCATCACTCCCTCTTAACTAGGAAGGTATTCTTTGTTTCCACGTGAGCTCATGACCATGTATTGTTGAAATATATGAATCTATACATCATCGTATATCCATAGTACAACATGAATTCACAACCAATGCATCTGAGGCCTGTGGGTAGATTTGAAATATCTTCAAAATGTCACCATGACATCCACTACCCTGCAATGCATATATACCTCATCATGTGCACCCATGTGACTTCACAGCCAATGCATCCAAGGCCTGTGGGTAGCTTTCAAATAGCTACAACATGTCCCCGGGACATCCACTACCCCGCAATGCATATGTACCTCATCACTCCCTCTGAAGAGGGACCATGCCAAGCTTGTCCCTGCAGTGCTTGAACTTCATCCTTGACAATGGCTTGGTCAACACATCCACAACCTGCTCCTCGGTAGTCATGTACTGGAACCTCACTTCTCCCCTCTACACCATATCCCTGATATAGTGATATTTTATCTCGATATGCTTCAACCTATCATGGAACACCAGATTCTTTGACAACTTCATGCAACTTTGTTTGTCACACCAAATGCAGGTTGCCTCCAGTTTGAGACTAAATAACCTAGACAACAACTTCTGAAGCCACACTACTTCTCTAGATGTTTCACATGTTGCCACATATTGATCCTCAACTATATTGAGTGCTACACATGATTGCTTTCTGACTCTCTAAGAAACCATATTGGAGCCTAGACTAAAGTAATATGTCAAAGTACTCTTCTGATCAGGAATACTATCGGCCCAATTTGAATTTGAATATCCATATAACCGTAACTCATGGTCTGTCACATACCTGAGACCATAATTCAATGTACCCTTAAGGTACCTTATCACATGTTTTTTTGCGACCAAATGAACCTTCATGAGCTGCTCCATATACTGACTCAGGGTGTTCACAACAAAACATATATCTAGTATCATTTACGTCAAGTACATCAATGAACCGGTTGTCTTCCTATATAAAGTAACATCCACAGTCTCTGAAGTCGCATCCTGTAACAACTTCATATTTTATACCATAGGTGTATCCATTTCCTTGCAATCCAACATCCCAAACCTCTTCAATATTTTCACTGCAAACTTCCCTTGATTCAGAAATATCTCATCCTGTCTCTTCCATACCTCGAGACCCAAAAAGTAATGCATCATCCCAAGATCTTTCATCTCAAACTCAGTAGCCAATTTTATCTTACACTCTAAGATGAGCTTTTCCACACCTGTTAGAAACAATTCATCCACATACAACAATAGTATTACTAGAGCATCATCCACAACCTTAAAGTAAAGGTTAGGATCAACACTTCTCTTTGTAAATCCTAAGCTTGTCAAAAAATTGTTGATCTTGTCATACCATGCTCTGGGTGCTTTCTTTAATCCATATAAATCCTTCTTCAATTGGCACACATGCATCTCCATGTCATGTACCTCGAACCCTTGTGGTTTCTCCACATATACTTCTTATTTTATTTCACCATTCAAGAAGGTTGTGTTCACATCCATTTGATGAACCTTCCATTTCATTACTGTGGCCAACGAAATTATAGTCGTGATCGAGGAATATCTCTCCACGAGAGCAAATGTCTCCTCATAGTCAATTCCCTCCTTCTGATAGAATCCTCGAGTCACAAATCTAGCTGCATGTTTCATTTTTTAGATCCATTTTGAATTTGCTATTGATTTCTCCTTCAGTCTGCGGACCACATCCCATACATCAATCTTTACTATGGATTGATATTCCTCCCCGTGGGATCCTTCCAAGCCCTCTTTTCTATAGACTCTTCATAACTAGGTGATTTTTCATCCATGATATCACACAAACATGCCACATAGCTGGAATATGGTTTCGGCTTCTTAATTTCCCTGAGATATTTTTCTGGGGCACCATACTTTTTTGCATCTCTGATGAGCTCTTGTGCCCAAGTTGGTATTCTCTTGCAATAATGCATTTTTGTTGGCCTCTGAGGTTCTGCCATGTAATTATCCTCATGAATGACTTCCTATGGTTCAACTGCTTCTACCTATGGAACTCTAGTAACTTAATTATCATCCTCGTGAACCTATTTTGCACAGTCATGTTTTGATTTTTTTAAATTTGCACTCTCATCGAAGGTGACATATCGGATAATATCAAATTTTCGGTGACCAGGAATATATATCATGTATGCCTTCGATGTGTCATTGTAACCTACAAATATGCCATTCTTTCTGGATGGATCCAATTTTTTCCTATTTTGCTTGGGGACATGCACAAATACGAGGCAGCCAAATATCCTTAGATGTTGACTTTCAGATTCTCTCCTGAAATTATCTCCTCTGGTGTCTTGTTTTTAGGTACTTTGTGGGGAATTTTGTTATGCACATACACTGCAGTCTTTGTTTCTTCTACCCACGGATGCATAGGTAGATCTTGATCAGGGATAATAGCCTTCACTTCTTCTATGGTTGTTTGATTCTTCCTTTCTAATACTCTATTCTGTTGAGGATTGTAGGGGGTAGAAAGATCCATCTTAATCCCATCGTCCTTGAAATATTATTTTAATTCCTATGAAGTGAATTCTCCTCCATTATTTGATCGCAAGGTCTTTATCTTCTTCTCTGTTAGGTTTTCTACCGATGCCTTAAATTCTTTGATTTTTCCAAACACTTGAACATTATTTTCCTTCAACAAATAGATCCAAGTTTTACGTGAGTAATCATCAATAAAAGAAACAAAATATACATACTCACTTAGTGAAGTTTTTGACATCATTCCACACAGATCTGAGTGCACGATGTCCTATACTATTTTGTCTCTATTATCGTTGTTGGGAAATGATTGATTCACGTTCTTTCCTTGTGTGAAACCTTTGCACACGCCATCTACTTTTGCCTAGATATTTGGTAGTCTCGTCACCATATTTCTCACACTCGGTAGGGCCTTGTAATGTACATGACCAAATCTTGCATGTCATAATTCATTGGGATTCACAGTGTTGTGAATTAATGTTGAATTTGATTGCCCTTTCAATTTGTAGAATCATCCCTCTTGAATTCCAATCACCACAACATCATAAAAAGTCTTTCCTCTAGACCACATAAGAACTTGTCCATCAACAAATGCAACTATGTAACCCTTCCCATCCAATGATGAAATCAAGAGAAGGTTCTTATTCAACCTAGGAACATAGAGAACTTCCTTCATCTTCATTGGCTTTCCTGAGTCTAACTTGTGGGAGGATTCTCCTACTCCTTTGATTGGATATTGATAGTCATCTCACAATTTCACCTTGTGCAGTGAATCCTTATGAGTAAGGTTAAACAAGGAGTATTTACAACTTGTCATGTGCTTGGAAGCACCATTTTCCACCAACCAATGTCACTTCCATGAGTGATAGTTCATGTAAGGGATGAGATAAGAACATACTCCTCATCACTTGATTCATATTCCTTTGCAACCTTCTTGGGTGGCTCGTAATATTCAGTTGTATGAACATGATTCCTTTTACCTCCTTTATTTTCCCTTGGTATTTGAATGAGGGAATAATTCCTAGCAATGTCTCCCATTTTTTGACAACAAAAACATATGATATTTGGGTTATTTCTTCGGCCCTTATGAAACTTATTGGGTGAGGAGGTTGTAAATCCTAACCTTGTACAATATCTACTGCAAATAGATATTAAAAAAAGAACAGAAAAAATACAATGGCAAATACAAACATTACACAGAGAGTTTTCCCTTGGAAACCCAAACCGGGAAAACCAACATATTCTATATTCATTCATTGTGTTACATTGTTTACAATACAATATAGGAGCCAGCGGCATCCAAAACCCTAACCCAATGACCTGGATTAGTCCAAAACCCTAATTCCTTAACTGGAAATAGAAAAACATCGGCAAAAACCATGTGCCGAAAAATCACCTAAATACATGACACGTTTCCCGAGGTAGGTGTCACGTTTCCCGAGGCAGAAAAAAAAATTCTAGGGGCGCTGCCCCTGCACCCCCCCTCTAACCGCCCGACGCATATGCTCAAACACTACTACTCATGCAAATAATATAACACATACCCAACATTCTCCCACTTGTTGTTTTCTTTGCATACAGGGTTACATAATCAAAAATCTAGGGCAACAATGCCCATGGATATTCTACACCAACAGAACTTCTCAGTGGTCACAAATATTGTTAATGAGTTTTCAACATTCTTCAAAGTGTCCACCTTCATCAATGATACTTTATTTTCTTCAATCATGTCTCTCACAAAGTGATATTGAACATCAATGTGATTTTTCTTTGAATGATAAGCAGGGTTCTTCACAAGAAAAATTGCACTTTGACTGTCACACTCTATCCTTACAGCTTGTTGTACCAACCCAATACCTGAAGACAATCTTTGTAACCATACTACTTCCTTACTTGCATGAGTGGCTGCCATGTATTCACATTATGTAGTTGAAAGTGCCACTACAGCCTGTCTTTTTCTCATTCAACTTATTGCTCCTCCAAATAGGTTAAACACATACCCACTTGTAGATCTCCTACTATCCAAATCTCCAGCCCAGTCTACATCCACAAAGCCATGTATATCGACCACTCTGTCAAATCCCAGTCTTCCTTCGTAGAACAATCCATAGCTAGAAGTTCCACGCAAATACCTAAAAACCATTTTTATTGTTGTCCAATGCTCCTTCTCTGGTTTTGACATATACCTGTTCAAAACTCCCACTGCATGTGCAATGTCCGGTCTAGTACAAACCATTGCATACATCAAACTGCCAACTACACTCGCATATGGAACATGAGACATGTCCTCCTCTTCTTCATGTGTCTTGGGACACTGATCCGTAGATAAATTTACACCAACAGGAATAGGAACCTTGACCGGTTTACATTCCTGCATATTAAACCTCTGCAATATTGTCTCGACATATTTTCTCTGATTTAACCAGTGTTTCCTTTTTTTTCGATCTCTTTTAATTTCCATGCCCAAAATGAAATTTGAAGCACCGAGATCCTTCATGTCGAATTTAGAGGACAACTAAGTTTT
>ML820457.1:51519-62751 GCA_009831015.1 Picea engelmannii | reverse complement strand
ATCCTCTTTGCTTCTTGTGAAGCCAATTCCCAGCATATAAGTATCAAATTTTTGATACCACATCCTTGGTGATTGTTTTAAACCATACAGGGACTTTTTCAGCTTGCATACCAACTCCTTCTTTCCTTTCACAGCATAACCTTATAGTTGCTTCATAAAGATTTCTTCTTCCAAATCCCCATGCAGGAATGTTGTCTTCACATCCATCTATTCTACTTCAAAATCAAATGCAGCAACAACAGATAACATAAATCTTATAGAGGTTAACTTGGCAACAGGAGAAAAAATCTCACCAAAATCAATTCCCTCAACCTGGGAATAACCCTCTGCTATTAATCGAGCTTTGTATTTCTCCACTTTTCCTTCTGCATTCATTTTCTTTTTAAATACCCATTTGTTGCCAATGGGATTTCTTCTAGTTGGCAACTCCACTAGATCCCAAGCCTCATTCTTATCCAAAGATGCCATTTCTTCTTCCATGGCCCATTTCTAGAGATTTCCATCCTCTGAATCCACTGCCTCCCTAACATTTCTAGGATCATCATTAGTAATAGACAAAGAAAAATTTGAACGAAAATCAGATGGACTATACCTTTCCGGTAGACTTCTTTCTTGATCTAATCTCCTCAATACTGGAGTATGAGGATCTTATTCTTCTAATTCATGTTCTTCTGTAGAGTCTGATTCATCATCCTTTAAATCAAACTCTATCTTCTTTGGTTCTTCCTTACTTGGTAGGACTTCCTTTTTAACAACATCCTTCATTTCTCTAAATACCACATCTAGGCTATACACTACCTTCTTAGTTTCTGGGTTCCAAAACTTATAACCTTTGAGACCATCTTTATATCCAATAAAGATACATTTTTTAGCCTTCTTATCCAGCTTACTCTTGTTTTCCTTTGGAACATGAACATATGCATCATAGCCAAATACCTTAAGATGTGTGAGAGAAGGTTCCTTACCAGTCCATACCTCTTGTGGAGTCTTTTCACCCAACGCTAATGAGGGTGATCTGTTGACCAGATAACATGCAGTACCCACTTCCTCTACCCAGAATTATTTCCCTAACCCGGCACCACTAAGAATGCACCTTGCTTTTTCCGTCAGCATCATGTTCATTCTTTCTGCAACTCCATTTTGCTGAGGTGTATATGGAGTAGTCTTATTCCTTGCTATACCTCACTTCTTACATAATTCTTCAAATTCATTCTCGCAGAACTCTCCGCCATTATTTGTCCTCAGCACCTTAATTCTTTTCTCTATTTGATTCTCAACAAGAGCCTTAAACTCTTTAAAACTATCAAAGACTTTGGATTTGTTCCTGAGGAAATATATCCAAGTTTTCCTCGAGATGTCATCTATAAATGAGACATAGTACACAGATTTTCCCAATGATGGGACCGACATAGGTCCAAAAACATCACTGTGGATTAGTTGTAAAATTCTTGCTGCCCTTGTTGCACCAGAGGGGAATCTTACCTAATTTTGCTTCCCATATAGACAATGTTCATAGAAATCAAAATCCAGAGAGTAGTTAGACATACCTTCAACCATACCTTTATTGTGTAGTAGTCGAAGAACCTTCTCTTCGATATGCCCAGTCTTTGATGCCACAACATAACCTTTTCTCTAGAGACTGTAGGAGTTCTTTCTTCTTCAACTCCAATATCAGGAACAATGGAGCTATTACACCCATCACTAATAGTGCTTCCTAGTAGCTTATATAGAGTTCCAAACCGAACTCCCTTCATCAACACCATTGCTCCTCGAACCATCCTACAAGTTCCCTTTTCAAAAATTGTTTTTACCCCTGCATCTTCCATTTTGCTTACAGAAATAAATTTCTGGCCATACGTAGGATGTGCAGAACACCATGCAGTGTTCTAATCCTTCCATATATGAGTCTAAACTTGACCCTTCCTCTTCTTATGATTCTGGTTGTCGAATCATTACCTAAGAAAACATTACCTCCATCATATTTTTCATATTCTCAGAACCACTCCCTGTGGGGAGTCATATGAAAGGATGCACCAGAGTCAATCAACCATGCCTCATGATCTGCATGTGTTCTTAAAGAGGCTAAGTACACATCCCCTTCTTCTTCCTTGGAGGTCTTTTCTTCTGTAGAAGAAGATTCTTCAGATCCCTTCTTTTTCTCAACTTTGGATCCACATTGCTTCTTGTAGTGCCCTTATTTTCCACACCTCCAACGTACCCTTACAAACTTTCCGGGAGATTTATATATACCCTTAGACTTAGATCTCCCACTTGAGAAATTAGATCTATTTCTTTCCTGGGAACGTCCTCTTGCAAATAATGCGTCTATGCTATGTCCTTCCATATTCTTTTGCCTCATCTCCTCTGACAACAAGGATGAGACCCCTTCTTCAAACTTCAAAGAAATTGTATTACTACCTATGTCCACAACCAGACTACCCCACGAGTCTGGTAAAGAACACAACAAACTGATACATTTATCTTCATCTGAAATTTTAATCTCAATAGATACTAACTGACTTACCATAGTATTAAAGGCGTTCAAATGCTCTACCACCGAGTCTCCATCTCTCATCCTCAAGTTATACAGCTTCTTTCTCAGGAATAGTTTATTTACCAGAGACTTAGACTAATACAACTTTCCCAACTTTTCCCATAAATCCTTGGTTGTAGCTTCCTCTGACACATTCAGTAATACTGAATCGGAGAGACACATTCAGATTGTTCTCTTTTCCTTCTGATCCATCTTTTTCTAGTCATCTGCAGAAGTTCCTGTAGGTGCAGTACCTGGATCTACCGTGATCCACTGATCTTTGTCCACCAAAAGATCTTCCATCTTGATCTTCCATAGCTCAAAGCTTTTCCCATTAAAATTCTTGATCTCCATCTTCGAATTGCTTGCCATTTCTTTTCACCTGAAAAACAATACTCCGGATCTCCCACTGTAACAAGGCTTATCACAGTCCCGAGCCAAACCCTTGACCATAAAGGCGTCCCCCTGAAGCCATTAAATCTTTGATAACATATGTAATTCCTAACCTTGTATAATATCTACTGCAAACAGATATTCAGAAAAGAACATAAAAGATACAATGGAAAATACAAACATTACACAGAGATTTTTCCCCTGGAAACAAACCAGGAAAACCAGCATATTCTATATTCATTCATTGTGTTACATTGTTTACAATACAATATACATATAGGATCCAGTGGCATCCAAAACCCTAACCCATTGACTTGGATTAGTCCAAACCCCTAATTCCTTAACCGAAAATAGAAAAACATCGGCAAAAACCATGTGCCGAAAAACCACCTAAATACATGACACTTTTCCCGAGGCAGAAAAAAGGTTTAGAATATAACACATACCCAACAGAGGTTTCTTTATTTCTCTTTCCTTTCCTAGTGTGGGTGGCTAGGGCTTGATCATCATCTTTCATCTTCTCTTCTCTTGTTGTCATCCTTTCTTCTTCTTGGTTGCAATCTTCCCATAGCCTACTGAACTTGGGTAGCTTCCATATTGAGTATAAACCTTGAATAAATGCATCACATGACCTTGGGAGGAAATTCAAGGTGGTCATCACCATTTCTTCTCCATTCACTGTATCGCCAATGGCATCTAACTGCTCCTTGATCTGTTTCATTCTTGACAAGTAAGAGTGGATGGTTTCTGCATTCTGCATCCTCACGTTCTTTAACTGGGTTCTCAAGGCCATTATTCGGTTGATGTTGTTGCCTTCAAATAGTCAGGTTAAGGAATCCATCATTTCTTTTGGAGTGGATAATGAATATATGTGATGAATAAGATGGTGCTTAATGGAGTCTGCAATAATCATCTTTTCTTTGACCATATCCTTCTTGTTCTTTGATTTAGCCTCATCTCCTTTTGGTTCTGAAACCTCTTCTTTAATGAAATTCTCTAGATCATGTTCTTCTAGAAGGAGGGATACTCTGTACCTCTAGGATCTAAAGTTGTCGGCTCCCTCCATCTTCTCATAAATCTTGGTTTCGGTAGTCACCCTGCCCCTAAATCATAAATTTTGGATTATGGAGATCTAATCCAGGGAAAATGTGTGCTCCACTAGGTCGCACTTGTTGGTGGTATTTTCTTGCCCGGAAACCACTCCTATCAAGAAAAATGGATCCTTTTGTCTTCTAGATGTGTGAATTTTCTTCTATTCAAGCTTGCTCTCATGCCATGTTATAATTTTAGAAGTTGCATTTATCTTCTTTAACATTCATTAACAATTGCATGTAATAGGATCACTAAAAGATAAACAATCACAGAACACAAGATATATCATGGGAAACCCTTGTGAGGGAGAAAACCCAACAATCAATTATTCAATATAGATTCCTTCAACCAATACAATGTCACGTTATAGCTCTCAACAAATAGACCAATACCAAGATACCAAAGACCAAGAAACCAATACCTCATTTGCTATGCTCCAAATACACAAGAGAAGGCGAGTTTTGTGTGTATACAAATGAGAGGAACTCAACCTCTATTTATACACATAAATTGACTCGCGAAAAGGAGAAACCCTAAGAGGGGTTGTTTTGAATTTTACAATAAGGATAACAATAAAATAATAATTTATTTTGAGTTGATTTATACAATAAGATTACAATAGCCTTCTCGGGGTTTGACCAATACAAATACAAAATCATATCTTCCATAGTTACATCAAAATATCAACATGACCATGATTGTAAATTCACACATGACCAATTAGAGTAGTGAGTGTTAAGGTGGTAATAATAAGACTAATTTGTTACCTTAATGGTAGAATGTTAGAACTAAAAATCACCTAGGAGTTTAGTTAGTCGGATAGAGCATCATGACCGAACACCCACAAACATACTTATTAGGACAAAACCTTAGTAACAAGGATGATTTTAGGGGCTAAATTTCGCTCATGGGCTAATTTTACATGTTTTTTCCCAAAAAACGATTCGTTATTCTAAAAATGATTCACACAAATTCTAAAGGATACAATTATTTTAACTTAAAAATCGCCAAAATTTTATATAAACTATATAAAATCCTTGAAAATTTGAATATTTTTACAAAAATATCGGCAAACATTTTATAGTTGGCATATGAAGGATTAGTAAGATTCTCCAAGGTTTCTATATTTTAAAATAAAATTTCATCCTTAAAATCATCCATGCTTAGTAAGCTAAGAAGATAATAAATTCAAAGTATGGGTGTGAGAAACAACCTCCACAATGCTCATAAATAACTAGCATAGCTTCTCATTCCAACCCATAGATACACTTAACATTCAAAGTTTCATCTTTTTTCTTTTAAGTTTTTTATAGGATTAATATTAAAAAATCATATTTTAATTAATATATAATAAAAAAATTAAAATTAAATGTACACATGAACTTATTAAAAATTGAAAATTGTTATAATTATCACATTAAATGTTTTGGTAGATATGATCTCCATAATTATGCCAAAAGTATTTATATAGGGATGGGTTTTTCTTAAAACTAGTCATCCTCAAACATGTTTTTTTCATTTATTTCAACGTGTACTATCTTCAACATCCAACATCAGTGGAATTATGTGCTTGATTGACCCTCATTGCCTACTTTCAACAATTGAGGCACCCATTTATTATTAAATTTTATATGTTTTTATTACTCGAGTAGTGCATCTCCCATTGTTACACATCAAAATGCCACACTTAAGTATCTCACCCTAAGTGTCACAAGTATCATAAAAGTGTCGTATGCACCTTGGTAAGTGTCGTCAAGTGTCATATGAACCTTACTAAGTGTCACATGAACTTTATATGTGTTTATATTTTTTTAACCCCTTGAAACCATCAAAGAACAATTTCCATGATCCCTAAGTCATATTGCAGGAAGAAACCCATCATTTCAAGACCATAAACACACTTTTTACTTGAAAAATCGACCATTTATTGGGCATTTTTGAAGGGTAGCACCCCCCTGTCCATGCTTAGGGAGTGCTACCCCATATATCAACTCCCCATTTACCTTATTTAGAGAGCTCTAATCTAGTATCAATGCTCTGTCTATAACTATAGGGGAGCGATGATCTTGGTTAGAGGAAAATTTGGAGAATCCTGCCTCTTTCTGAAGGCCATCTCTTGGATATGAGGTTGGTTTGGATTGAATACAATCCTATGGCACTATCCTAGGATCAGATACTAACCTAAAGGAGTCATATCCTCAACTAATCCCCAAATCTACTCATACTGGTTGAGCCTCCAAAGCCTATAAAAGGAGGCCTTTCCAAGGGAGGAAGGAGGAAGCTTTTAGGTATCAAACCTTTGATTCTAAGAGAGAGAAAGGACAAAAATAATCAGCAAAAGTATTGTTATTCTAATCATGGATGTTTCAAGAAAGGGGTTGGACGAGGATGATTTGGGGAAGTTGTTGCAACACCATCCATGATTGTAAGTGTCTCTTTCAAGTTCTCATCAATATATTTGACCTATTCCCTTCTAGTTTGTGTATCTTACATATGCTTGTCTATTATAGATAAATTTGTTTAATATAAAATGGTAGAGTATGAGTTTCCTTGTCTCTCTTTGTTTTCCATGGTTTTTGTAGGTATCAATCCATGTGAAAGACTTTGGATATCAAGCTCAAATTGAAGTAGCGAGGAAAAACGCCTGAAATATGTATGATCACCTTTTCTCCTTCTCTCTTTTTGCTAGTTAAACAAATCTCAAAGGGATGTTAGTGTCCATTTTTGTATTTTTTTCTTGGTATTAGGGGTCTAGAATCCAAGGGGATATTCACCTATCCACAGGGGAACTTTCCTGTGGAAATATCGTTAAAAAATGAAACAGAGGTCTTGAGCATAGTTCTTTTCATGTGTCAAGCTCGTTAAAAAATGAAGCAGTCACCACTCTCGTTGATTCAAGGCTTTTGTTAGATATCGTAGCAGAACCTTCATTTCATCCACCCTTATCCTTTTTCTCCATCTAGTACAGAAATTGGTGACAACCTCAAAGTCGACGAATGAAATGAAGCTTGGGGGGGCATGTCTCCAGCCTTTGATTATTATTCTAGAGTTAATACACTAGCTTCTCACACTGGGAGTAGAGTACCAACCATCCATGGGTATCCCTCAAAACCTTTGGAAATTACATTGGGAAATTATAAGCATAGTTTAATTTTGTTTCAAGCTTGTGTAAAAATGAAACCAATTCTAATCTTAGTCTTTGTTCTTTCTCGTGCTCATAAATACATGAGAAAATCACCAAGTATAATTTTATCACTTTTTTGGACTCGTAAAGGTTATATGAAAAAGGAACCCCCTGGAGTCTTCTTTAAGATCTTTTCAGACTCTCTAAACATGAAACGATTGTCGAGTGATCTTGTTTCCTTTACACTGGTTAAAAAGTTTGAAAGGGCATCTTTTGAGTGATAGTTTATCTCCTTTTCATCCTCGCGAGACTAATTAAGAAAAAGGAAAACCATGGAGTCTCCTTCAAGTTATTTTTAGACTCTCTAAACATGAAAAACCATCAAGTTTTCTTTCTCTGGACTCGTTAAACTACACATTGAAGGGCCCATATGGGGACGAACCCTTACTTATTCCAGTTCATTAAAAAAAGGAAGAGGAACTTATTGAAGGTGAGTTATATTGATCATGTGTTACCCTCCTCAAGCTCGTTAAATTAAAAAGAGGAACTCATCTATCTAGGTGGGGGGAGAATTGAAGGAAGTGGGTCAAGTTTTTGGAATCCTTTATGGCAGCTATTGTCTCACTTGAAGATGGCACATGTTTGTGTCTCATCTTACAGTTGGGTAATCCGCTTGTCTATGATTCATACCAATTCCATGTGTCGCCACTAGCCGGAGTTGTGGGAAGTGGAGATCAAACCATCCATAGAGGACATAGATCAATGGAGAAGAGAGAAAGCACATTTGAAGTTGTAAGGGAATTACTCAACAGAAGGTCATGCACTTTGATCAGGACCATCGAATAGCTCAACTACATTTTGGCATAGGATCTATGCACACAATAAGGAAGGAGTTAACGAGCGGTCATGTTGGAATGTGTGGACCGTAGATCTCGATGATTTATTAAGTCGTGACTGTTGATGAAAATTCTCAAGGAATGATAATTTAGTGTGGGACCCTTGTCGGGTCTAAACTACGTGTTAAGTGTGGATAAATCTCAACTTTCAAATCTTTAAGGGTGGACGAAGATCCACCATGGATCTCGGTGAGGAAAGAGACTCTAGGACTTCGGGTATCCAAGGATGTTTGTAGACCTGTACAAGAATATTAAAGGGGTCGAAGGACCATTACCCGCGAAGGCCCAAGAGATATTCCCTACAATTTCTCCACCCATGGCCATGTCATCGCTAGAGGATGACAACCAAGGTCATGTTAGTGCCACGTAGAATGGTACAAATGAGGGGAAGCCACATGGGTGCCATGTAGCCTTTGACCAACGATACCCTGAGAAGTTAGGGGAGCCATAATGTTTGACTCAGAACTCAGTTTTGGATGAGTTTATAGTCATTGGAAATATCTCAAAGAGTAGAAGCAATAGTGCCCTTATTTGAGGAACTCAAAGAAGTTGTAGAAAGGAAAAAAAAAATTATACCCCATCCCTTAAAAGGGTAATTAGGGGTCAGGTGTGTGACAATGGTCGTCTAAACATCCATAATCTTGACATACTTACAATATGGTGAGAAAATATGGATTTCCAACCTATCCTCTCCCATCACGTAGTTTTGATTTTCCAAATATGTTTCTAAAGAAGAGGGAAGGTTGGAGAGATATAATCATATGTTGACTAGAATAACATATACAATGAATCCAAAAGACCCTGCTTCATCTACCTATAGGAACTTGAACATATAAGTTATTTTCGATAGATATATAGGCACCCAAGAAACCTTCCATATGTTGTAGAAGCTCCCCCTTATCAAATGCAGTTGTTTGTTCATCACGCTAAATGTTGGTTACCAGATATTCCATCAAGTCTCCCAAGATACACATGATTGTTGATCTGGATATAGCTTCATTGATGCCTATCTCAATTTCCCTCCATGCCTTCACCCCCCCTCTCATCAAAACTCCAAAATATTGGTCATATAGTCACCACCAAAAACATACATGTGTTGACGAAGATGATCCCCAGTAATTGTCCTCGTCTACCCACAATTTATGGTTATTCCTATGAAAAAATCCACTAAATTTGAATATTTATACTAGATTGAGTTTCTACTATACAAACCATACCATAAATTTTCAAATGACATACACCTCTCAAAAGATAAAAATATACAAAACTGGGAGAACATAAAATAAACCTAGAATGAATGGCATGTGGACCGTGCCCCTGTAAATGTTGAAGAAAAAACACTAGATGAAGTTGAAGATAATGATAAACAGATGCATCCCAACATGGAGATAAATGAGTGGAATTTTTTATCAATATTGATCCTCGCTACCAATATATACTTCAATGAGATTGACATCCTTGGAATTCATGACTTTTATACCAACTATTGTTGGGACAACCTAGAAATTCTAGAAGGAGTTCTTACTTATGCACCATCATTCATCGAAACCAACTAAGATTGTATGGATGTGCTTCAAAGGAACCAAAATTTCATTCCACATGATAATACATTGTCACACAAACAATGTTAGGCATTCAACATAATATCACAACATTCACAACAACAATAAAAAATGCAAAACCCCTAATGATGATCATCCAAGGAACGACTGGGACTGGAAAATCTTACCTCATTAGTTACATTAAATATTATTTGAATGGCCACTTTCCCTATGGACGTAGTATGATACTACTTATTTCCCCCGTTGGATTTTTATCTTTCAACATACAAACAACCACTATATATGCAACACTTAAGATTCCAATAAAAGATGTTCATCATTTACATGCATAAACATTGGCAATTTTTCAAAAAGAGATGAAGCATATCTGATATGTTCTCATTGATGAGATGAGCTTCATAGGACCTAAATTATATGCGCAAATCGAAAGTCATTTATGTGAAGCATTTCCCAAAAACAACAATTTCCCATTTCGGAATTTCTCTATAATTCTTGTCAGTGATCTAGGATAGTTGTCACCTATTATGGACACACCTTTGTATGTAGGGAAACCACTAGGAAGGTATTTCTGGAATTATTTCACCATTATTGCAACCTTACAAACAATATTCCGCAAATAGGGTTAGTATGTAGAATAGATCCATTTTTGTCACTTGTTAACAAAAATTAGAAATGCAACTTTGTTATAACAAGATTGGGAGATCCTTCAATCCTAGATAAATACATGATTGTCTATAATAGAAAGAAAATTCTTCTATGGATCCATACACCTATTTTCAACAAATATTTTTGTCTCCCAACATAATGGAAAAATGCTAAAGTCATTGAACATGACAATAGCACAAAACATCCAAGAATGTCTTAGCTCTTGTGTCTCTGAGGAATATGATGCCCACCAATTGAACCAAAAAATTGTGTTATGTATTGGCCAACACATTATGTTGACATGCAATCTGTGGACCCAAGTAGGACTTGTTAATGGAGCACTAGGAATGGTCACCCAAATTTCCTAGACCCAAGGATTTGGCCCTCCAAACTTTCTATCATATGTTGTTGTGGATTTCAATACATATATCATGGCACCATGGGATCATATCAACCAAAAAAATGTACCATTCCCACCCATAAAACGTGGAAAGAAACAAATCCCGCTCAATATGGAATGGGCCTGGACTATACATAAATCCTAAGGCTTAACACTATCCAAGGAAATCATTGACATTGGAAAGGTTGAAAAACAAGGGATAACCTTCACAACAATATCATGTGTCAAATCATTAGCAAGTTTTTGTATCTCACCCTTCTTCTCTTTTGAACATTATGAAAAAATGCAGGAGGTGTTTTTTTAACCAAGAAAGAAAGAATAAGCATGCTTATATGCTTTGTCAATATAACACATTTTAAAGCTTATCAGATCAAAAATATTCTTTAAAATACATTACCATGTCTATTTATTACATATGTGAACTTACTCCATAACTATGTGATATGTAGTATGTGTCTTTGTCCTCCATATGTCGTGGATTCCTATTGTTTCTTACAATGTTTCTATTTATCTCCATTTACAACATGTTTCTTAATATATTTATTATTGATGAAAAGAATGGTAATCCTACTTACTCATACATTTTT
>ML820457.1:40711-51469 GCA_009831015.1 Picea engelmannii | reverse complement strand
TGGATCACTTCAAGTTACATGTGCATCATTGTTTTAAACTCTACAAAACTTGCATTAATTAGCATTGAATGACTTTAGAACTTCTAATTAAAACCAAACAAACTTCAAGAAAATAAATGAACTTGGAGCATATCATCGATCAATGCCTCCTAGTCTTTTATTTTCCACCTTCAAAACAATCCTCCTATCAACAAGACAATTCATCTCTAATGAAAACTCATAATGGAATGAAAAGATTAATGTCTCACTTAGAACTTAGGCATACATTATCATTAGTTTCACTCCTCCATTTTCTCATGTCCTTCATTGATTTCCTCTCCTTTTATATCTTCTTGAAGTAGTTAGGTAGTTCAACCACCTTTTGTTTTCATATTTAATTAACTTTTATTTAAGAGAGGACAACTCAATTTAAAATAAGGGTCAAACTATGTTTTTTATATTTTAACTAATAATAGGTTGGGTTTGACTAACTCTTCCTATATTTATTTTTAGGATTTCCCTTGTAGCTCCAAAAAATAACTTGAATATATATATTCAGCAACAAAAAATAAATAAATAAACAACATCCATCAAAATAATTCCATGTCAACAACACTTGTACCTCCACATGTATCAAATAATATAATATTCTTAAGTTTTCAAAAATATATATATCATAAGTCAGTTGTCTATCCCAAAATAAAATATTATATGTCTGAAATAAAACAATATCATGACACAAAACAAAATAGATGGGGATATTTCTTCCTAAAACAACTTTCTCTTTCTTTCCTACCTTCAGACACATCTGATTTAATATTTAGTACATCCTTGAGAAAATCCTTTTTCTCTTCATACTTACTTATCTTTGGATGCATGTCACTAAAGGCAATTTCCCTCTTACCACTTTCCTCCTTTGTTGAATTTTGCTTTGTGTATAGAGGATGCGTGGGATGTATCAGTGCTAGGGGTAACAATAGGTCTCTTTCCTTTGTCAATTTCAATTTCATGAGAGGGTACTCTATGTTCCTTGGGAAGAGAATGGGTTGTATAATTAGTTGATGTAACAAAAGGCACTACATGATTAAATAGAGCTGGGACTGACAAACCATTGTGCAATATTGGAAGGAGGATTCACTAGGTTTTTATCCAAACCATCATTAGCAAGCTGAACAAGAGTCTCGGGAAAGTCCATGATACTGGGGTGAGGATGAAAAGGAACACTAGGAAGAGTTGGAGTTTGGGGTAAGTCTGGTTTTCCACCAAGGTTTAAGTAACCACTTTGCACCAATTGGTTGAACTCATCTAAATCGTCATCAAAATGGATAGAGAATATTATCTTCTTGTGTCTCCCTTTCTACCAAAACATATTAGGATTTATGTCCCTTCCTCTTCTATTACCTTTGTTACTCCCTCTACTTCCCTTGATAAAGAAACTCATATATTGTCATTTCCATTTTAATTAGTCAAAAATGTTTCAAGTACAAGACATAGTAAGATAAATAATTATTACAATATTTTTTAAATATGATTTAATAAGGCTCTGTCTACGGCATGGAAAATCAAGTAGAAGGGGGAAATGAAAAAGGAATAATGTATATAAAGGTAAGAAAAACCAAACTCAATCATCACCAATACTCTTCACTTCTGATTTTCTTAAAAATTATTAAATTTCAATCATGTAACAATCCCCAACCCAATTAAGGGCAATTATGTGTGGAATTACACATAAAAACAAAATTTAATGCTAACTAATTTCCTATAGTTTACCAACTATGAATTACACACATATTTAACCATTATATGATACCACTAATTAAATACATCTACATCATGCTAAAAATAACATGAATGTAGTTTAATAACTCAACATAGTAGCATATAAATTCTTTTTAAACACAGAGTGGATGCACAACAATTTAGCTCATAAATATAACACATAAAATTGATAAAACACTTGTCTTTTAAAATAGTTGTGAAACTAGCTACTTGCGAAGGACGTTCCACCCAAACATATACTTGATGTTTCAAATGTCAATAGCAAGTTACCCTCAATATGGGTCTAGAAATACACAAAAGAGGGTGGTCTCTCACTATCCACTCACAACTCAGAAAATCCCACAACCCACTGGTATTCTCCTACATCTATCCCGATTTTCCACCAGATATCTTACCCTTGACCTTCCCAACCCAAGGAATGTACCCCTTTAGTTCTCTTATTCCATTGAGCATCCCAGTCATTTATCAAGGTCTCTTTGGTGCAAGTGATCAGGAATCTCACTATTCGGATTCTCAAGGGAGTTCACTGCTAGGAAAACTGCCAGGAAAAATAACAACAATCACTTGTTATTATAGTGCAACTCACACATGAGTTCACTCTTCAGGACTGACAAATTGGATCTTCATTCTTATTCTCCAAATATGCTCCAATATTCACCCTCCATGGTTGCTCCAATTCCAATCTCTTCTTCCCTTCTATTTGCTTGTTGTTCATCCAAAAACATTGGCTATCTAAAATTGTTGTAGCTGGCCATAAAAATTTCCTCTCTCTGGCTTACTTTATTGACTTACACTATTCCCCAAACTGATTATACTTATCCCCCATTCTTCCAGAAACTATGGGATGTGACTTCTCACACCCACCCTCTTACATGCATTCAATGATTGGCTTTGGGGACACTCAATAAAAAATTAGAAGGTTCACATATGAATAGTAATTTTAGGAAGTGGGTTGAATTAATAGACATGGAAAATCCCCCCTTGGACCCATCGTAGACATTATATTAGAACCTCCCCTCTCTTGTGTATTAATCAGACCCCATCTCTGTCCATGTCACCTAGTACCTAGCATCACATTTGATTTATTAAAATTCTGAAATACAACTAGCATATACATTGCTTGGTTGTAGCCACACATCATATCTACATTATGAATTAATTGAACTGATCATTATAATGGGGACGTTATATTACCCCTCCCGTGCAATTGTGCATCTTCCTTAGTGCACATTATGTCGATATATATACACATATTTACATCATAATACTAAGAAATAATTTTTTGCAATTTCACAACTCCGACAGTAATTCCAACCAAAATCTCTTGTTCCTCTCAACCTGTTGACCTAAGGAATTTACCCCATTCACTTCTCTCAGGCCACCGGGTGCTACCATTATTTTAGTAGTTCCACTGCCATAGGTTGGCTAGGAATCTGAGATGTGGTTCCAAAACTCTAGTTGCTCAAAATGGAGTCTTGCATTCTTATATTTTTTTTCTTAAAAATTGTCAAAAAATTATGGGTATTCCTCCTACATGTTTACTTCATGATCCCATGTAGCATCTTCAGGACTGTAGTAGGTCCATTGAACCTTTACCATCCCTATGTCTTTGTTTCTGAGTACTTTAAATTTCTCATCCAGGATGTGCGTCGGTTCCACTTGAAAATCCCCTTCGTGTTCCACCTCAATCACAATCCAATCAATTATGTGGTTAGGGTAAAGCACACATTTCTTTAATAATAATACATGAGATACATTATTCACTCTCATGGATGCAGAAAATACTAGCATGTATGCAACTGACCCTATCTTTTCTATTATTTTGAAAGGTCCACAATATCTTGCTACCAACTTTGGGCAGCTTCCTAATATTAGAAAACTTCTCTTCAGTTTCACTTTTAAAAATACATGTTTTCCCACTTTAAAATCTCTGAAAAATATGTTATTGTCTGCATGAATTTTATGCATGCCCTAGGCAGCCTTTAAATTCTACTTGATGTTTGTCATCTTCTCTTCCATTTCCTTCAACAAATATGGCCCAATAACTACTATGTTTGTTTGATTATCCCAACTCGCTTGTGTGTTACACTTCCTTCCATACAATGCTTCAAATGGGATCATTTTCAATGAGGCTCGATATCCATTATTGTAAGAAAATTAAACTAAATGAAAATAATCCTCCCAATTTGATGGTTGTTTCATCACATACATTCTAAGCATGTCTTCAATTATTATGTTAGTCCTATTTGTTTTCCCATCTCAGTCTGGTTTATACATTGTACTAAGATTTAGATTTGTCCCAAATCCCTTGAACAAAACTTTCCAAAAATTCAATGTAAACATTGGTTCTCTATTTAAGACAATTTCCTTGAGCATTCCATGTAGCTTGGCAACTTCTTTCATGTAGATATCTATAATTTTTGTTTCCTTATGTGTTGTCTTCACAGGAATAAAATGTCTTGTCTTAGTTAATTTATCCACCACCACCAGGATGGAATCATGTTGCTTCACTATTCTAGGAATCTTTGTAATAAAATCAATTGTAACTACTTCCCACTTGCATTCTGGAATGGGAAATGGTTGTAATATCCCTGTTGGATGTCTTTGTTCATTCTTCACCTTATGGTACTCTAGACATATAACTATGTAATTAGCCACTTCTTTCTTCATTCATGGCCAAAATTATTGGCTTCTTACAACAATTGTCTTATGATATCCTAGGTGCCCAGCATATAGCACATTATGCATTTCCCTCATCACTGTATTTTTCAGCTCACTAGAATTCGACACATACAACTTGCCTCTGTACATGAGAATACCATATTCTTTCAACTCAAAGTCTTTAAATTTATACTCTAAATTGTCTTGCTATAATGTTTCTTTTATTTGTAAATATTGATGAAATGAGTTTGTTTCTTCAATAATTTTATCTTTCAGATCAATCTTGTGCATGTTAATGGTTTCCATATGCATCTCATGTGATCTCCTACTGAGTGCATCAACCACTTGATTTTCTTTTCCTTTGATGTGCTTAATTTCAGAATCATATTCACTCAAAAATTCAAGCCATCTAGTTTTTCTAGCATTAAATGTTGGCTAGCCAAACAAATGTCCCAGACCATAGTGGAATGTCCTTAGCTCAAATTTCCTCCCTGTGAGGTAATGTCTCTACATTTTCATCACATGAATAATTTATGTTAGTTCCAATTCATGTTTAGCACAATTCCTCTCATGTTCTTTTAATTTTGTGGATTCATAGCATACCACATGATAATTTTGTGTGAGGGCTCCACTGAGCTCTTCCTTGCATGCATCAATGCACACAAAAAAATCTTCATCCGAATCAGAAATATTTAATGTTGATGTATTGGTCAATAGGTCCTTCAACTGCTGAAATATTTCTTCACACATGGAGGTCCATCCAAATTTCACTCCCTTCTTTTGCAAATAAGTGATTGGGCTTGCAATATTTGATAATCATTTTATGAATATTTGGTAATAATTGGAAAGACCCATGAATGGTTTTACCTATATAACATTTTTTGGCACTATCCATCCTCTAATGGCCTCTATCCTTTCAAGATCAACTATTATCCCATCTACTGAAATAATATGTCCCAAGTAGTTAATCTTCTTTTGATAAAAGTTGCACTTACTTGGTTTGGCATACAATTTATGCTCTCTTAAAACTTTTAGCACCATTATTAAATGTTATTCATGTTCCTTTTCTGACTTAGAGTACACGAGTATATCATCTAGAAACAGAATTACAAACATATCCAAGTATTCTCTAAACACTCCATTCATGAGGAACATGAAAATTGTCGATGCATTTGATATCCCAAATGGAACTACCGTGAATTCATAATGCCCATATCATATTATGAATGTTGAATTGTTGATGTTTTCTTCCTTTATCATCACTTTATGATAACCTAATCTCAATTCAATCTTGGAAAATATCCTTGCACCTCTCAGGTGATCAAATAAGTCATTAGTTTTTGGCAAGGGATATTTTTTTCTTTATAGTGACCTTGTTTAGCTATCTAAAATCAATACACGGCCTTAAGGTTCCATATTTCTTATTTACAAACAAAATTGGGGCACCCCACGGTGACACACTTGAACGTATATTCCCCTTCCTTAACAATTCTTCAAGCTACATATGCAACTCCTTCAATTCTAGTCTGCCCATTTTGTATTTTGTCTTGCACACTAGGGTATCTCTTGGCACCAAATCGATAGAGAAATCAATGTCTCTCTTCAGTGGTAGTCCTGGGATTTCTCCAAAAAAATCCTTAAAATCCCTCAAGACCGGATGGTCTTCAATGCTTTCCACTTTATCTCTAGATGTCTCTTCCATAAGGGCTGCAAAAATTAGATATCCCTTCCTAAAATTATTTTTCAATTGCATAGTTGAAATTTCTCTAATAGCTACAACTCTTGGAATGCCTTGAACCTTGTCTTGTTTCCCTTCCTCATCAAGAAATGTGATTGTCTTGTTGTAGAATTCTAAGATAGAATGGTGTTTTCTAACCAATCCATGTTAATTAGACAATCATATGAACCCAATGGTATGATGTTCACATCTACCTTTGTGTTGAGCCCATGAATGTATATTGGACAATATTTAACTGGTTCACTCGTTTTCCTCTTAACCCCTATGGATATTTGAACTAACCACAATTTATTATGCTTACTTCTTTGCAAGTGAAATATTTCAAAAATGTTAGATTTTATGTAACTATGGCTAGCTCCAGAATCAATTAAAATTGCTATGGGTTGGTTATCAATCTTACCTTTCACTTCAATCATGGGGAATTGATATTTTTCTTGTTTGTTGTCCAAGGATGCATATCTCCTTGGCATGTTTCCTTCCATGTCTTCAATTTTCTTGGCCTCCCGAATGTTGTGGGCAATCCTCATTCTTTCGCCTTTGTGAGGATAGTCCCTATATAAGTGATTTCCCTCACATCCCCAACATTGTACAGGTTATTTCCTTGGCCTCTTCCCAAATGAATCTATAGTATTATGTTCATTGTGGGTCGAGTAACCTTATTGATTTTTTTGGGATTTGTTCTTGAAAAATGGTGGCTTAAAACATTTCTTCCTTTGATCCTTTATACCCCTCATCATATCATTCCAAGATTTTTGGAAAATTGGCCTTCCTCTTCTCTACTCATAAAGATGATTTTCTCTCCTTATGGATTCCTCCAAAGTCCTCGAGTTATCATATTGTATCTTTTCATTGTAGAAATAAGGTAACCCACTCAGAAACCTTTATATTTTGACCTTCTCCTCCTTTATGAAGTCCACATACTTTATGAACTCAAAGAATCTCTTCTGATATTCATCCATTGTCATGCTTCCCAACTTGAGTTCAAATAATTATTTCATCTTTCTTTCATATTAATGCTCAGAAAAATATTTGTCTTGGAAATATCCTTTGAACCGCCTCAATGGAATATTCTTCTCATCAAGGTGTTTGGCTTGTTGAAGTTGATCCCACCACATGGTTGTCTTTCCTTTAAAGTGTTAGGTTGCAATTATAGCTTCTACCCTTGAGGGGTAATTGTGTAGCTAGAAATATTTCTTCATCTCCGACAGCTAGGCCTTAACCTGTTCTCTCTTCCTATGCTGACCATTGAAAGTTGGTGGCTTAATTTTCCTGAGTTCACCTTGAAACATGCCTAGCTCATGCCTTCTTCTCTTGGGAGACACACTTGGGTTTCTTCCTGGATCTGAACTTGCATGAGTTATTCCAGTGGATTTCCTTGGAGAATGATGGTGCATGCTCATTCTTCTTGACTTTATGTCATTTCCATGTTCATCTCTTCTGCTTTGGGATCTAGATGTTGTCACTTTTCTAACACTAGCTTCTTGTTTTCTACTAGAGTCTTTTCTAACTTTCCTATGCAACATATTCAAACTCTGAATTATCTCTTCCCGAGGTTTCATAATCCATTCATTATCTTCCATATAGCCCTGCACTTCTCTATGCATACTTCTCATAGTTATAGGCTCCTTCTTGCCTCTTCTTCCATTTAACTCAGTCTCGAAAATTCTCATACTGACATGTAAACCTATGACCTCCTCCTCATGGTTTTAATATCCCTAGGAATATTCCATAACACTAGTCCTCACACAAGAACCAAAGTTTTTTTTTGTACCTATAACTCTACAAGAAATGTGCATGTAATAATTATTATTAGCACATGCATACTATAAAACATTTCATTAACTAGATTACAAGTAATTATTCATCTCAATTTACAAATAACAAAATTCACTAACTCAAAATTTGATTCCTTAAACACATTCATCTCTAAAACAACTCTCCAATGGATGTACACATGCCTCGTTCTAAGTTCTGAGGGAAAAATTACAACATTCACAAGTTGTAATTTTCACTCATTACTATGTTTTTTCTGCCGTAAAATTGCTTTATTGCATTCTGAGAAACATTTAGTGCCCAATTCAAAATTTTGAGTGGATAGATGTCTTTTCCTCCTCAATACCTTTCAAATGTTTATTCATTTTCTCAAATATGAACTTTGAGATGTAAGTTATGGTCTTTGGAATTAGATTGTTTTCTTTGTTTTATCCATGTATGTTACATGTGTCTTCTTTCTCTTCCTACACATTTTTACATACCTAGATTCCAAATCTGGCTCCATGGTTGTCTTTTGTGGTTCATAATCTTTCCATAGACTGCTCTTGTTCCCCAAATGGACTTCTAAGCAAGGAGTTATTCCTTCTAGAATTAAATTGGTGAAAACATTATACCCTTAATTGTTTTAATTGTAACTTTCTCATACGAGCTTTGTTTTGTGCCCAGGGTAGCTCGTTGGAAATCTCTCTCCAAGTTATTTTATTTAAGATATAGATACATGGTGTACGTTAGTTACACCCTATTATAGTAAAAATTTGATGCTTAAAAGCATCGTTTAGGGCCTCCAAATCGCCCTGCAAGTTTAAGACCTTAAAAAAATATGAAATTTTCATAGAAAAATGATTATTTTACTATTATAACAACCTTTTAATCTAGTCCATTGATCTCGAAATAAGGATAAATATGAACCATTTTTCTGGGATTCATCATCGATCAGTGATGGGCATTTTCCCTTGGATGTATGCAACAGTCTGCTAAAATTGTCGACCCGACCGTCATCCATCGGGCCCTTCCTTTAGCAGGCGACTTGCAAGACATCTCTAAATCGGTTGACCCGAGCATTAGGCATTGGTTGTGGGCGATTTATATAGGATGAATGAAATTCTTTACCAATTCATTTGACCCAATCATCATCCATCAACCATATCTTGGATGGCATGGAAACTATGTTGATGTGGCATGACATGTACATGTTGATATGGCATGACACGTAGATGTTGATATGGCATGACACGTGAACTCAAAAATTGCATTGTGGATTATGTGGCATGACACATGGATGTGGACATGGCCTGACACATGGATTCTAACATGGAACGAAATGTCATCACCCTCTTTCCTTTATCGTTGATCAATAACTTCTCTTGGATGAACCAAACACCTCGCCAATTCAGTCGACCCCCAACCATCAAACATCGACGGTCGATGATTTCTCTTGGTAGATCAAAACACTTTTATGATTTCACCGACCCCTGATCATCAGTCATCAGTGAATTCTTTTGGTGAACTCCAACACTTAGAAATTTTCAACCAAATCCCAGATGAATATGAGCCATAGATCTTCCATTCAGAATGATCTTGACTGTTGATATGCTCTAACTTCCAAACGACCGAAAATGAATCCACACTATCGATCTGTCTCATTTTTCCAACTATCTAAAATGAATATCGACCATCGATCTTTTAGACCTTACCAAACTCCGAAAAACCTTATAATTTTTCAAATATATTTACAATGAATATGGGTTGTTGATTTTGAAATCAAACACGATCTCAGTCGTTGATCCATCAAACGTTGCTCAATTCTACAACGGCCATTAAAACCTGAAATTCGACCTTCCAAGTTGAATTTTAACTCTATAGCTCTACAGATTGATTCCCTGCAACATCTCTTCAACAGTTATGAGGCATTTAAACTCGAATTTGCTCACGAATTTGGAAATTTTATTCTATTTTTTCTCTGTTTTTCCCCAAATTCATCACAGATCGAAATCTGTAACAACGATTTTTCCCAAATTCACAATGTGTGTTGTCCCATATGGGTCTAGTGATGAACCAGAAGTTTTGATACCAATCTGTAACGACCCCCAACACAACTGAGGGATATTACATGCAAAATTACACATAAAAATGAAATGTTTTGCTAACTAATTTATTGTAGCTTACCAACTATGAATTACACACATATTTAACGATTATATGATACCATTAATTAAATGCATCTACAAAATGCTAAAAATTACATGAATGTAGTTTAATAACTCAACAAAACAACATATAAATCATTTTTAGTGGATGCACATCAATTTAACTCATAAATATAACACATAAAACTAATAAAACACTTATATTTTAAAATAGTTGTGCAACCAGCTACTTGGGATGGACATTCCAGCCAATCATAGACTTGTTTTTCCAAGTATCAATAGAAATTTACCCCCGAGTTGGGGCTAGCAATTCAAAAAATAGGGTGGTCTCTCACTATCCACTCACAAATCAGAAAATCCCACAACCCACAGGTATTATCCTACAACTATCCCAATTTTACATCGACTCTCTTCCCCTCGATCTACCCAACCCAAGGAATTTCCCCCTTCACTAATCTCAGTCCATTGGGTTTCCTATTCATTTATCAGGGCCTCTCTGGCACAGGTAACCAAGAATCTCACTACTAGGAAACTCAAGGGAGCTCACTACTAGGACAAATACCAAGAAAAATAGAAACAATCACTTGTTGTTATAGTGCAGCTCACATAGAAGTTCACTCTTTAAGCCTAAAAACCTATCTCTTTAGTCTTGTGCTCCAAATACCCTCTATAATTCTCCCT
>ML820456.1:0-30352 GCA_009831015.1 Picea engelmannii | reverse complement strand
CAGGACTGCTGAGAGGGGATGTGCAGAAAAGAGACCACGATGGCGGTGGAAGGCACCTGAAAAGGTGGCGTTAACTTCCACCGAGAATTAATACTGTATTTGGACTCCACTGGCCCGGAGAACCAAAAGCGGCTCGCTGGCCCCGAATTTAATGTCTCGCAGGCTGGTAGGTAGACGACTTGATGAGGGATGGGATGGTGAACCGCCCATCCGTAGAGCCGTCAGGCCTGATCAGCACGAGGGTAATCGTGCCACACACAACCTCGCAAGAGGATAAGGCGTATGGTAGAAGCAATTGACAGGGGGGCAGACGCAAGGGGAACTCTGGCATTACGCGGAGTGGGTGATAGTAGAGAGGAAGGATTGCAACCTTCGCTCTTGGTCACTGGCAGACAGAGAGACACAGTCTCTCAACATCGTGGTCTCAACTCGGGGGTGGCCAATGGTAAATCCGCTGGGAGTCACTAAACCTACGGTTGGGAGGAAACGAGTACCCCTCTAAGCAGTTGCTTGATCCTGGTGTTATCTCTGATAAGTATTTTTCCTCTGGCATCTTGATATATATGTGTGTGTGTGTGTGTGTGTGTGTGTGTGTGTGTGCTTATTCTGATAATTATGCTCATAAGTTGTGAAACTGTGAATGATTTCATTATAAGAATGACTGTATGGTGTTTTGATCAGTACTAGTAGTTATATATATATATTTATATGGAGAGACTACGTATTATTTATGTCTTCATGAACTTGTTAATTGTGTGCGTATTGATCAAATTTAGACTTCACGTCTGGTTCTCGGGAGGACGACATCCTTACATACCTCAAGGAGTACCCTGAGTAAATCTCCCCATAGAAATACCTTCCTTGAATAACCCCTCAAGAACCCGGAAGGTAAATATGAAGGCATGAAGCCTTAGTAACCCTGTATGAGGAGGAACGATCCTCTTAAAAACCCGAGATGACAACTTAAGGAAGGAATATCGAATCGACGGATGAGATTTCGTCAGGAAATCTACGGTCCCCCACGACCGTTAGATTAGTAGGAGAAAGTAGGGCATTAAAGGCCTTACCACTTGGTTTTCCTGTGTCTTCATGGGTAGTGAAGAGTCTAGGACCGTAGATGCCCACGGTCCATGAGAACATCTGGACCGCTGATTTTTCCACGTCCATAAAGTAGTGGAAGAGTGCACAAGGTGGGACACTCTGAGCCATTGGATCTCATTCAGAAATCCCGTCAGCCATGGGATCGGGTTAAGATGCTCGGAGTTTAGTCTCTGGAGTGTGCGCAGGAAGAATGGATCTAGACAGTTAGATCTTGGTCTATTTACCCGTCAGCCGTCAGATCGGACAGGAGGTGCACGAGGTTTAACCCTTCTCACGCCAGATAGAAGTCCCGACCTTCATCGGGATATCGACGTTCGTGAAATCGGGAGTCACGAGAACAGAAGATCGGGAATTTTCATGGTAAAAGTCTCGGGAAGGATCTGGGCCATCCATCTGAGAGAGGACGCGTGTCACACGATCGTCCATTCCGGAGATCTGGGCACTAGACATCGGGATATCGACGTTCGGGAAATCGGAGTTCTCGAGGCCGTGAAAGTCAGGACATTTTAAGTCTCGAAATCCCAAGAGTTAATCAGGACCGTCCATCAGAGGAGGACGCGTGGAAGTAATCGGAGCCATCAGGGAAAGTCCCGATAGGAAGTCATCTATAAGCTTTTTGGTCATCTGGATATCGGGAATCCTTACAGCAAGAGGTTTGGGTATTTCGGAATCGTGAAGTCCGGAGCCCCGACAAGGAGAAAAGTGTCATTGTGAGCCAGCTGTCAACATAGCGGAGAATCGGGATTCGAGGAATCGACAATCTCGTGGGCAAATGATTTTCAGCATTTGAAACCCCGAAGCCCCAATAAGGAGTATGATTGCGGTCATATAGGGGAGGTCGTGTGGACCAAAAGTTTAGCCTGGAGGGCTAGCGGAAATTGGAGTGCATCAGGATTTTGAAAGCTCGAAACCCCGACGAGAGGTAAGCAACGAACAGATCTGGATGGCCAGAGTCCACCCGCCCAGATCTATGGCTGAGGATGCATTCCAGAGCCCCCTTGCCATTCTGCCTTTAAGGGGGGGTCCAGAATTGGACGCGCAACTCTCGAACGGTCGAGATTAACTCACCCCGATCAACGACGCACAAGTGGATTCCAGACCCCCCTTTCCATTCTGCCTTTAATGGGGGGGGGTCCGAAAAAGTGGGGCGTGTGAAGTGGGGCCCTTCCTGTCATGTCGATCACCGTGTCGTGTTTCCCTCTCCGCCACCCGTATTCCACCTAACCGAGCAACGAGGTCGTTTCCCAATTGGCTGCTCTCTACTCCTGTTGAGGTTTGTTCCTATTGGCCATTTGCTGACCCCGTAGGGAATTCGTCCCCATTGGTCGCTCGCTAGCCCTGTCGGGGTTCGGCGGTTGCAGAATCGAACGTTTAGACATTATTGTAGTGCCGAAGCACGAAATACAAAAGACGTTGCATTCAAATTGAACCGTGAACATAACCCACGATCACATGGGAACGGAGAAGGAGAGAGAAAGAGCCAGCTTACGCCGGGCCTCCATGGTTATTTAGGGGTTCGAGTCCGACAGAAGATCGGAAAAATTCGATTTAGGTAGTGGGTATGTTACAATTTTGGCATTTTTCATGGTGGAATGGTATTCAACTAGCGTTTGACTTGATTATTCTTGATGAAGTAAGTGGAAAATCTACATTTTAATTCATGCAATGGATGTTTGTGGTAAAATTTACTTATTTTGTGTCTAAGATTATGAAATTACTTGTTTAAACCCTGGGGGAGAAACAACAAATTCTTCTTTCTCCCTATAACTCTTCTACTAGCTTGATCTTGCCAATTATACATTTTTTTGGGAGTGATTATTAGAGCCCTAAATTGCTAGCTCTCTAGTAATCTCATTCTAATCACCAATAAATTGTCTTTTAAAAAAGATAAGGAAGGTACGCTAGGGCCTAGAAGTGCCTACTCTCTAGCATAACCTCCCTTACATATTTGGATGTTGGAGGCCTTGAAGTGCCAACACCTCTTGCATCTACATCTTCCCTTAGATAAGCATTACCATTATTTTATTTCCCAAGTGATATAGTTACTATTATTGTCTCCATAAAACCCTAAAGGCACCGATTTCTATACTCTTTTGGATGAATGAGATCAAAACAAACTCTCAAACTACCTTCTTGAAAACTCTTACTAACACTAACAACCATACTGTTGCTGCTATAATTATAGCTACAACCTTTATTTAGCATCCCTAATCAACATACTAACTTCTAAAACTAACCCAGAAATTTGCACTAGCCTAGGTGTTATCATCCCAAGGCTCTAGTCTTCCTTTTGCTATTGTTCTAAGTGCAAAATTCTGAAGTTGTTTAAGGTTGTTGTTGTTGATGTTGTATCTACTGTTACAACCATCATTGTAGCCCCTTAGCAATGCTTAAACTATCCATAAAACCACCCAACATTTGTATTAGGCAAGTTATTATCAATATATACTAAAGTGTTTGTCTGTTTGCCTAAACTAAGTACTTTTCTAAAGTAGTTTTGTCGATGTCATAATTATTATTTCACTGTTGTTGCAAGTGTTTTGACAGCCTATTTAAGTCACTTATTAACTTGTTTTAAATCTTGAAATTATGTGTTCCAAGGTACTATCAAATTTGCAAAGTCTTTATATCCTCTGTTATCAATCATTAGAAAAAAAATACCACGGCCGTTCGATCGACAATGTCGGACAAATTCTATCCGTAGGTTATTTAGTTCGCATTTCGACCCGGTTCTTCACATCAACAGCCGCCTCTTCGAGGGTTTTGCGCATTTAGGGTTTTCAAGTTTTCGAGCTCATCCAATAATGGCTGAAGCTAACAGCCGCGTCTTCGAGGGTTTTGCGCATTTAAGGTTTTCAAGTTTTCGAGCTCATCCAATAATGGCTGAAGCTCCTGCTGCACCCTCTGCCAATGCCAAGACCGAGGCAGCCAACAATGGTCGAAGCTCCTGCTGCACCCGCTGCCAATGCCAATGCCAAGACCGAGGCACCGAAGGAGAAGAAGCCGCGAGCCACCAAGGGTTACATCCCATTCAACTTATTTGCTGGTATGGAGGAGGAAATCGAGTTTAGGCTAAAATGGTGTTTTTTGTTTTCACAGATGATAACAGAGGTGATTTCAACTCTGAAGGAGAAGACTGGTTCCAGCCAGTTCAAGATATCCAAATTCATCGGTGCAAAATGCAAGGCCGTTCTCCTTGGGATTTATGAGAAATTGCTTCTGGTTCAACTCTGCAGGTTGTCCAAGAATAGGAAGCTAACCAATGTTAAGGTCTCATAAGTCTCTCGGACGAACTAAAGGTTGCCGCTGAAGTTGTGGTTAAGCCTAAGAATCCTGCTACTGCTGTGAAGAAGTATGTTGACAGACCCAAGCCCAAGGTCAAGGCTGCTGGTATTGTAAAGAAGGCTGGCAGCTAGCTAAAGTTTCCAAGGCTCCCAAGGCGCATGCTAAAGTTTCTACCAAATAGGCTCTCAAGGGTCCTGGCGGGCCGAAGCCTCTCGCCAAGAAAGTTTCTAAGCCCGCTGTTGCTTCCATGACTCCTAAGGCTGCCAAAGTTAGCAAATCCTCAGCCAAAGTTGAATCCCAATGCCAAGGCTAAAGTCCCTTACCCCCGCCAAGAAGGTGGAGATGCCCCGTTAATTCTCTAGAGGAACTTGTAGTAGCATCTACCCCCACTCTGAAGCCGGTCGCCACCCCAACCAAGAAGGCAGTCCCCCCCAAGAATGTGTCTATTCCAAAGAAAGTAGCGACCCCAACGAAGGCTTCAATGCCTTTAGAAGGTGGCCACGCAAAAGAAGACTGCCAAAAAGGCCCCCCTAGCTTGCCCCCTGCCAAGAAGTCCAAAAAATGAAAGTTCAGAGGAGGAAGAGTAAGCACTCCGATTTTTATTCTTTTCTTTTTCTAACCGATTTGATGTTGTTTCTGAATACTTCCCTATGCTCATGTGTTTTGTGACATTTGCTTTTGGGCTATTTAGATTGTTTGGAATTCTTTTGTACGATATCATTTGTCTTTTTATAGAAGATAGCTTTTACAGGCATATAATAGCAGGTAGTTTACATGCTTGTACATTGTAGATTGTATCTGTTATTATATGCCCGTAGCTTTTAAATTGTAGATTGTATTTGCTATTATATGCATCTAGTTTTACATGCCTATACATTGTAGATTGTATCTGCTATGACATGCCTGTAGATTGTATCTGCTAATACATGCATGTACATTGAATACATTGAAGATTGTATCTGCTATTACAGGCATACATGCATACAATAGCAGGTAGCTTTTATATGTAGGTACAACCCATTCTAATGTAAATTGTACAATATAATGAGTTCAGGTAGACATATAATGTACAATCTACCTGCATATAATAGCAGGTAGCTTTTACAGGAAGGTACAATTTAGGCATATAGTAGCAGATTACATAAATGTTTGACCAAAAATTCTCAATGGGTGCATGTTTTATGCTTGTGGTTCACATCTTATAATTTACATGTATCCTCAACGAGTTCATTTTTTATGCTTGTGGTGCATTGTTATTGCACAAGTTGTAGGTTGGGCAAAGCCCAACCCAACCACCAATTGGCGACAACTAAGAGGACACCTACTCATTGTCACCTTAGGCATGTGTCCTCGTCACTTTAGAGGTGAGGTAGTCACCTCAACAAGGGAATCTCGGTGACCCTAGGGGAATTGAGACTGAAAGTGATAAGTATGAGTGGGATATCTTTAGAGGTCAATTCTATATAATAGGAAAAGCTTGGAAAGAGGTCTTCAGGAAGTTCAAGGATGCCAAATGAGTTGAGAAACCTGGCGATAGTGAAGTACCTGCCCGAGACACAAAAAAACCAAGTATATGATGCAATATAATCAATTGAAAAAGCAAGTTAAGCTTGTTGTTCCTAATATCAGCTGTTAGTAACAATATATATCAGCAATGAAGTGGCACAATAAATTGTTAATCAAGTGCTAGAAATCAAGTGAAAGATACAAGAGATAGACTAACTAAAAACTACTTAAACTTAAGATTCAAAGACCAAGATACTAGCATGAAAAGGCAAGGTTGTTGTAAGCGCTTTCTGCAGCAATATAAATCAGATTTGTGGCTGTAACAAACAACTTATTACAACAAGAAAACCAACCACTAAAACTCCTCCAAACTTTTCCAAAAAGTGTGCTAGACTAAGTAAGTATAAGTGTGCAAACTTTGGGCAAATTTCAGCGGTTGATTAGAGAGCTATTGAAACAATTAGATTAAGGTTTTTGCATCCCTCATGGCTAAAGATGTTTGTTTGTAACAATAGTAAGAGTTATACCTTAAGAGGGGACTCCCTATTGGCTATAAGGTGCTCTAAGCAGAACAAAACCCAAGTTGTAGAAAGTTAATAGGACAATAAATCACATTTTCCAATGCAATATTTTATTTCTCCAATGCAAGAATATTCAAATTAGTGCCTTTAAAATTGGGTGAATGGGGTCTTTAAAGCACAAGTTATATCAACAACAACCTTAGGGGTGTAAACCCTCTTACTCCTTAGGGTAGGCCAACCAAACTTAGGGTAAACCTAGGAGGGTATACATACTCATATTCCTCCTAGCAATCTAGCATAGTCCTCCTTAGGGTTTTCACCAACGATAACCAAAGTAAGAAATAAATATCATATGCAGATTTTTCCTTACCTAATCCAAGAAAAAAAGATATCAAACCCTAGTTACCATGCAACATTCATCCAAGAGTCAAGAGAGCAAGCCTCTAGGGGGGTGTGCATCACTCTTCATCCATTCACCAAGATACATTCATCAAAAGACATTCCACAAGAGAGAAACACCAAAATCACCAAGAGTAGTGGAAATTTTAGCCCAATACTTCTCACAATGGGAGAGTTATGTTATGAAATGAGATCATATGATCTCTATTTATATAAAATGTTTCCAAAATAGTGTCCACATAATATTAGGGTAAACTACAAGATTAGGGGTCAACAACCCTAATCTTATTCCTTTTACAAAACAATATTAAACAATTCACTTAAATTTTACTTTTACACAAAAAGAAACCCCAATTCAAGGTGGCGTCACCCCTTTAGGGGACGTTTTGGCACTAGGAGCAAGTAGTTGGTGTTGGAGTGTAGTTAGGCTTCCTAAAGCCACATGTCAATCATTCAAGTCACTTTTTTTATGGTCAAAGCCTCATTTTCCTCAAAACTTCCGGTGCCAATGAATGATAACCTCACCACCAAACCCTAGCCCTTTTGGGTGATGTCATGCCTCTAAAGGTGATGTTTTTCCTCTCCTAGGAAAAATGTTTGGCATGTGAGGGATAGGTTATGTTGTCCATAATGTCTTCTAGGCCTTGGAAGGTATGTCTCTCTCATTCGACATGCGGGCCCTTGACATCCACCTGTGGGCTTCGAGCCCCATGGAAGCCCAAACTAAGCTTGTTCCTTCAAAATTGTCCACCAACTAGGTCCTGCAAAGACAAACAAGCACACCCTCCAAGGATCTCAAGTCAAAATACCATGATAAGTAAATCAAGTCAATAAATGAGCCACCTAATCATGTGCATCAAAGATCACCATGTCAAACAATTAAGTGCTCAAAGACATTATGCGACTTTCCAAGCTTGGATATGAGAGGTTAACAAGGTGTCCTATTGGGTAGATCTTGCCCTAGGTCAAGGAATGTTTTTAAGATATCCCTTTCTAAGCCATGTAAAATGGATGAATTGGTTAAGGGTCAAGACTCAATGGGCATGGGGTTCATGACATACAAGAGGTTGTAGTGTCTCATTCATGGGTGCCTTTGTAAAGGGTGTGTGGCACCTTCATTTGCAATGCAATTTTTTCCAAGCTCATCGTTTTGTCGTTGTTTCTTTCATAATTTAAGGACAAGTTGAAGGCCACTGTCCTGGCATGGTGTCCAGATAATGATAGTGTCACTCACAAATACTTAGCGGAAATGAAAATGTTGGCTCGTAATGAGACCTCATTTTTCTCAGCCATGCAACTAAGAGCCATTACTTTGGCCTGGTGACCAATTGATGGCAATGTCATACCACTAGATATCCATGATCATGATAGGTCGACTTGTGATGAGATCACCTATCTTCCAACTAACCCTTCAAGCATTCATAATCATTATTCTTGTGGGTCCCCCTTTTCTTGCAAATAAGTGTTTCATTGTTTTCTTGGGGGATTCCTTAGGCGAAGCATATGGAAGGTTTATATATAGGCTTTTATCTTTTATCCAACAACAATCCCTTTGGGTCTTCAATCCCTTCTTCCCATAGAACGAGGGACAACCCCTTATTGGGTCAATACACCCTAAAATCCCAAGAGATAAGGAAACATGGGGTTTAAGTGATGAAAAGTGGTAAGTATGGTCGGGAACGGTACGATGACCCTTAAAGAGAGTTTCTATTATCAAACCCATCTCGAAGGAAGACCACTTACTAGGACACAATGCAACCACCAAGGTGAAGTAGGGAAAAAAACATAATGTCCAAGCATATGTCATGAAATCTAAAGTAGTGTAAGATACATCATACTCAAATGCCTCAAATATTGAAATGACACTCACCATAATACTTGACTTGCAACTCATGGAGCAAGGCCCATCGCCTTTTGGAAGCCAGCTGGTGTGGTGGATGTTATCTGAAAATTTACAACCTCTGTGGTGGTGAGAAGGGTCTACATTTGTGCAAATGGATACTAATGGTCATGTAGTCTCTTGGCACTCCATATATGCAACCTGAAAGCTTCGAGACATAATCTTCTTAATTATCCACAAAATGAGGATAACATTTCACATTTATAATGTACAAGATATAATAACAGAGGTATTTGAACATGTTATTATAATAGAATGTTATTATTTGTTCACATGAGGAAACATTGTCATGCACAAAGGAGATAACTTACGCATTTGAGGTATGTCAACATACAGACGTTTTCAAACGTTGGTGATGAGTAATAAGAAATATGAATTTGATCTATACTCTCAACTTCTACTGAATCCCTATTCTATATGTCTCGAGAAAAAAAAATAAAAGGCTGCGAAAGCAAAGCTGTGGGAGCCACACGAACTTAAAGTAAAATTGAAAGAGATTCAACTTAAAATTACAAATCAAGTTTTCGTAGAATCTCAAAGAGGTTTGCTTGGTCCCATGGTTCCCACCCAGCTCCTATTCCATCGAACTAGTGATATTTCGACTTCCACTAGATTGTAGAAAAAGGATTTTGACTTCCACTAGCAGATAAAATAAATATGTTTGGACAGGTATGTCGGCAGCATGCCATAATTTTGCTGGCATTCATTCATGTGTAGATATGGATTGATTAGGATTAGAGTCTTGTAAATGCAAATAATGTTGACCAATTATAATGATTAAAAACTCTTAATTACTAATCAAATCACTATTTGAAAATCTCTTGTATTACCTTTATTAACTCTGAAACTTTATGAAGGAAATAAATAAATTTTATTTTCATTTAAATAATGAAGGACCTGAAACTTTAAGAAAGAAATAAATTTTGTTTTCATTTAAATTCTTAAATGTCTAGAGTAATTTAATTTATGGAGGAAATAAATAACTTTTGTTGCCATGTGTAAATAATGAAATATTTAGAGTACTTTATGAAGGAAATATAGAAATTTTGTTTCCATATCTAAATAATGAAATGTGTAGAGTAGTAATATATAGTTTAATATATGAGATTAAGATTAGATGTTATTAAAAAGTATATGACTCATTAAAGATAGCTTGATATTGATACTATTTATGTGGAAACTATTTTGAGACTTGAAGTATGATTTAAAATTGTATTTGATTGATTAAGAGCTCATTTTTTTGTATGCAAGGAAACACATTAACAATATTTGCCAAGGATGAAGGTGTACTCCTTTATAGACATTTGATGTGTATTTTAGGTAGTTCGGTTTTTACAATAATGTTGCTGCATATTGTGGTTTTGAAATTATATCAATAAAGGTTAAAGCTAATAACCTATAATATTGTAATTTTTCTCTTAATAAAACACAAAAAGAGTTCAATAAATCACGAAATACTTGTATTTATAAAATATAAATAATCAAATTCTTGATTTAAAAGAAAAATATTCTCCATTAAAAATAAAGCAAAATATTGAGGGTCATAATTTTAAATTATAAGTCTAATGTTTGTTGAGGAACGCTCTACAAATGCAGATTAGCGATACAACTAAACAACTGAAATACTGGACATAACTTAAAATCAGTCAAGAAAACCAGAGAATAATAGATAAGTCAAGAAATGTCAGATAAATAATTTAAAATCTACATGCTTATATTGCTAGAAGTAGTTGTCTACATGCATATAAATGACTTGTCTAAATAATTGTAATTGTTTGGTAGATAAGTCAAAAAGAAAATTACATTAACAAGATTAGGTTGAAACAAAATTGCATCCAAGATAATAGTGAAATCTCATAAACTATGGTTGTGTGTTAATAAAATCCAATCCAATCTAAGAGAGAGAATGAGAGAAGGTGAACACTCTTCTTCATTGTCTTCTTTCGTAGTGGGTTGAATATGCAAATTCAATAACTTTGTCTTTTTCTTTGGAGAAGGAGACAATTGAGTGTTTACCACCATCGATGATGAAGATGAATCACAAAGAGTGGTAATAGTTTGCATGGTTGTAGGAAGTACATTGTTCGTTACTTGGACCTCTAGTTCCATTGACATCTTGTAGGAGAAAAATTGTGTGGTTGAGAACTTTGTGGTGAAGCTCATTTTGTTATGCATCGAGGGATTTACTTGTTTAGTGGTGGCAGACGAAGTAACATGGGAAGCGGTTGGAAGTTCGGTGGTTGTCATAGTTGTGCATATTTAGTTGCGAAGGTTGTTAATATCTAGAGAGATATCTAGAGAGTGGGGAAATTAGTTTTTGCTTTTGCTCCCTTCAGATAATTAACAACAAAGTCATAACTTCTCATTGTCTCCTCGCTTGTATCAAATATGTCTAGTGATTTATGCTCCTTGATGAAATGATATTTGATATTTGTAGCGTAGCGTTGTGATTTTTCTTCATCAAGAAGTGCATGTGATTCGACAACTTCGATACGAACGAGGAGGCAACGAGAGCTTATGATTCTGTTGCCAAATGTTTGAAGGGAGCAAAAGTGAGAATTATTTTCCTCTGTCCCTCTCTAGATATTGACAACCTCTGGAACATAGATGCACAATTGTAGTGCCTACTAGACTTCCCCCTCGTCCATCTATTGCTTCGTCAGTCGTCGCTGAATAAGTGAATCCCTCAACACATCACATAATGACTAGTACTACCTTCCACAAATTACACAATATTCTTGAACATGCTACTCTTCTCCAATATGTGTCGATGAGGATAGCGTAGTCGAGAATATTGATGGGATTGGGAATGGTAGTACTGCTCATTCTGTGATGCGTCGAGGGCTTCACTTGTTTAGCGGTGGCATGCAAAGTAGTAAATGAAGCAGTCGAAAGTTCGATAGTAGTTATAGTTGTGCATCTCTGGTTGCAGAGGTTGTCGATCTCTAGAGAGGGAGTGGGGAAATTAGTTTTTGTTTTTGCTCCCTCTAGACATCTGGCAATAGAGTCATAAACTCTCACTGCCTTCTCGCTCGCATCAAAGGTGTCCAATGATTTGCACTCCTTGATGAATGGATCCTTGATCTTTATTGTGTAGCATTGTGATTTGTCTTTGTTAAGAAGCGCAAGTGGTTGGGCACCTTCGATATGGTCCAATGATTTGCACTCCTTGATGAATGGATCCTTGATCTTTATTGTGTAGCATTGTGATTTGTCTTTGTTAAGAAGCGCAAGTGGTTGGGCACCTTCGATATGGGTGAGGAGGCAATGAGACCTTATGACTCTAATGCCACATGTCCGAAGGGAGCAAAAGCAAAAACTATTTTCCCTGATCCTCTCTAGATATTGACAATCTCTCCAACTAGAGATGGAAAACCATAGTGACTATCAGACTTCCGACCCCTTTGTTTGCTTCTTTGTTTGCCACCGTTGAACAAGTGAAGCCCTCGATGCATCACAGATTGAGTAGCACTACCATTGCCAATCCTCACAATATTTTTGACCACGATATTCTTCTCCAACATGTGTTGATGGAAATAGAGGTCTAGATAGCGAACAATATATTTCTTGTAGCCACATAGATTATGACCACTCTTTGTGTTTCATCTTCGTCATTGGCTAAGGTAGAAACTCAGTTGTCTCCTCCTCCAAAGAAAAAAGACGAAGTTATTGGATTTGAATATTCCAGCGGCAGCAGAAGAAGACAATGAATAATATTTTTCACCTTCTCTTGTTCTCTCTTAGATTGGATTTCATTAACGCACACCCATAGTTTGTGAGATTTAATTGTTGTCTTGGATGCAATTTTGTTTCAACCTACTTTTGTTAATGTAATTTTCTTATGTTTGAAATATAACCAATAATTTTTTCTTTTAAAGTATAGACCAATATAGTTCATGGGTTTGTGCTCTCTATACAAGTTGTCAGACGTTATATTTAATCCAATAAGTTATTTATGTTGCTCTTTGTATAGTTTATCTGAATGATATCTTTAATCCATTAAGTTTTTATTTTAAGTTGGTTTTGAGATTTCTCTATTTATCTAATAGAGAAGTACAAACAGCTAGACAAGTACTTGTCTATAGGCATATAAATAACATATAAGTGACTTATCTACAACGATATAATAGTAGATATATGCTAACAAACAAATACATAAATGTTTGATCAAAACCCTCAATTGGTGCATGTCTTATGCTTGTGTTTCACATTTGTAATCTACATGTTATAATAATATATGTATTTGAACATCTTTGATAGCTTGAAATTATAATAGAATGTATCTTAAGCTTATTTATTATAAATTAAATCTATTTTGTTTCAACATGTTTCTTCTGTTTGAAATATAACCAATACTTTTTTCTTTTAAAGTATAGACCAATATAGTTCATGTGTTTGTGCTCTCTATACAAGTTGCCAATACTTTTTTCTTTTAAAGTATAGACCACTATAGTTCATGTGTTTGTGCTCTCTATACAAGTTGTCAGATGTTATATTTAATCCAATAAGTTATTTATGTTGCTCTTTGTATAGTTTATCTGAATGATATCTTTAATCCATTAAGTTTTTCTTTTAAGTTACTTTTGAGATTTCTCGATTTATCTAATAGAGAAGTACAAACATCTAGACAAGTACTTGTCTATAGGCATATAAATAACATATAAGTGACTTATCTACAACGATATAATAACATATATATGCTAACAAACAAATACATAAATGTTTGATCAAAACCCTCAATTGGTGCATGTTTTATGCTTGTGTTTCACATTTGTAATCTACATGTTATAATAATATATGTATTTGAACATCTTTGATAGTTTGAAATTATAATAGAATGTATCTTAAGCTTATTTATTACAAATTAAATCTATTTTAATTTTGTTGGATTAATTTTCACTTAATTATTAATGGGTTTCTCAATGGTGGTTTATAAGTCCATGGTATTGGCCCATCTATGGTATTACTCTCGGTATCAACATGTGATGAAGTTTATTTAAAGGTTTAAATAACTTTATTTTAAAATGATTGATGAAATTTTTTAAATGTTTAGATAACTATATTTTAAAATGCCTTGGAGTGGTTTGTATTTTACTTGGTTTGGTTAGAATGGTTAAGATGAGTAAAGATATATTTCTAAAAGTTGTTTTTTTTCAAAAAAAAAAAAAAAAAAGTTTCTAGGTTAAAAACTCCATGCATTGTGTGTAATTGCTTTGTAATTTTTTATGTTACTATTTTCACTATGTTGGGTTTTACATCATAGTAATAGAAGAAACAACAAATTCTTTATTAAAAATAAATAAAAAATGCTATCCTTTAAAAATAAATTTTAAAGCAAAATATAACGATTTACATTTAAAAGCATTATATATGAGTATTTTTAACCAACCCAACACAATAATTAGGAAAAGAGACAATACCACAATTTCATTGTAAAAGAGTGTTTTAAAGTATTTTCAAATACTCAAACATAATAATGATAATGATTAAAAAAGAAAACAAGAGGCTTTTGTAGGAAAAACACAATTTGCTTTTGAAGACTATATCATAGAATAATTTAAAAAGATTATATTGTCTTAACACGATTAGGAAAAAAAATAGAGTGATTGAAATTGCACCATGGCATGGAAGAGACATCAATGATATAACTCGATTCAAAAGGAGAAACTACAGTTGGGGTTATTGCCTTGTGATTTTTCCCTAGGCATGATTTGGTGTTGTAATTTTAAACTATAAGACTAATATTAGTTGAGGAACGTTTTGCAAATGTGGATTAGAGATAGGATTGAAATGCCAGAAAATACTTAAAGTATGTCGAGAATTGCAAATAATATTAGAGAAGTCAATAAATGCCATATAAGTAACTTAAAATCTATAGGCATATAATGTCAAAAGTACTTGTCTACATGCATATAAGTGATTTATCTAGATAAGACAAGTCACTTATATGCCTATAGACAAGTACTTAAATGATGTTGGTTTATGTTCTAGGATTGTGTTGGCAATCAAGGAGATGCCATGTGATAATAGAGGTGAAAATCTTGATTATCTTATGAATCTTGTTTATTTTGAAGAGAAGCCTATAGGTTTCTTTGATGGTGTTGCTGCAAGGGGTGAGTGTGGTGTAGGAATTGTTCTAAAATTAATTGTTTTTCATTTCTATAGAGTTCATCTTACTGTAGGTGCAAGTACAAATATCAAAGCAGAGTTGCTTGGTTTATGGGGTCAACTTATGCTTGCGAAGAGATGTCATATTGCAGAATTAATGGTGGTAGGAGATTCAAAGGTTGTTTTGGATTGGTTTGATGGAAAGTCACAATTAAATGCTCTCAACTTACTACCTTGGAAGAAGAAGATCATGGATCTCAAGTATAATTTTAGTTGGTTAAAGTGCTTCCATGTTCACAGACAGTTCAACTTTTTGGCAGACTCTTTGTCAAAACAAGCACTGGGGAAGCAACTTGGTTGGTTGATGTTTTGATAAAGTCTATAATGATGTTGTGATCAACACTTATTCCCTATACATTTTCTAAAAAGTACACTGTCAGATGGTTACATGCATACTTTTTTTTGTATAAAAATGTTTTTTGATATTTTGAAGTAACATACATTAATGGTCGAAATATGTTACTTGATGTAAATGTTCATATTGATCAAGTGTAGTTTCTTTAGATGTCTACAAGTAAATGTACTTTGTCAGGAGGATGAAGGGTTGATAACTGTAGTCATGCTTATGACTTTCATAAGTCACATTTTGTACTGGAAAGTTTCCTTTGATTCTATATGAATAACAATGAAATTGTTTTTTCCAGGGGAAAAAATAAGTGACTTGTCTAGATGCATGTACTTGTTTGTTAGATAATCCAAGAAGAAAATTACATTAACAAGATCAGGGTGAAACGAAATTGCATCCAAGACAACAATGAAATCTCATAAAATATTGGTGTGCGTTAATAAAATCCAATCTAAGAGAGAGAATGAGAAAATGTGAACACTCTTCTTCATTGTCTTCTTTTGTAGCAGGTGGAAGATTCAAATCCAATAACTTCATCTTTTTCTTTGGAGGAGGAGATAGTTGAGTGTGTACCACTGTCGATGACGAAGACGAATCACAAAGAGTGGTCATAGTCTGCGTGGTTATAGGAAGTACATTGTTCACTACTTGGACCTCTATCCCCATTGACACTTGTTGGATAAGAATAATGTGGTTGAGAATATTGCGGGGATTGAAAATGGTAGTGTTGGTCCTAATGTCTGCACTTGATTGCTAAAGGGCAAAGCTAGACCACCTATCAGTTTATAATGATTGTTTCTTTTAGTTTTTGTTGGTTGGTTAGAGGGTTATTCTATCAAGACAAAAGCAAGGTTGGGTTGGCAAAATGATATGGATGAGGGTCCTCCTTGGCTAGTGGCACACTAATGACAGACCAGTGAAATAATAGAAAACAAAGGGAAACAACAAACTACTCAATGAATAATATGCTACTAGAAGTTCAATAATTAAAATATCATTTCAAGGCATTAAACATGTATCAAAAACACAATTACTCCCACAGGCTGCAATAAAAACAAATCTTCACCAAAGCATTAGTTGTTTGACAGGTTGCATATCAGTAAAAATAAGTTATACAATAGCTGAAAGGAAATGACATGTACTTTGTACAAATAAAAAAATGCATTCAAGATAAGATAAAAACACATGAAGATTTGAACGAAACACTGTCATCAAGAGTATGTTTACCAGGTAGAGAGCTTTAATCCATGCCTAGAATGAGTCTAACTAGTCTGATGTAGTGCTATTCTTTCCCAAAATATCTCACCTTCAAAACATTCAAAGACCCCCTATTTAACAGAGTTGTAGAGGTTCTTGTCCTTAGGGGACCGAGACCTAATTTTAGGTGATTGTTTGCAAAACAAATTATTAACTTAACTGTGACACTGGACTTAATCAACAAGAGTGGTTCTTATCACACATAGAAGACCACTCTTGTATCTAATATAAGAAAATGTTGGAATTAATCAATTAAAAACTATTGTTGTCTCTGAGACAGAACTGATGCATGCACTGGAGGAATTGAATTGGCAGAAAATAGGTCTCGGAGTGACAGAACAGAGCTCTATGTTGAGTAATGGCATGCCTGGGCAGAGTTTGCTGAAGTGTTTTGGAACCAATTTGCGTTGACTTGTGACTGAGACTTAATTCTCTGTATGTGTCTGAGATTTCGGAAGCTAAGTGCACTCCATCTCGACTGTAACTGACCCTTTTCCCCGCTTTCACTGTGATGACCTGGTCATGAACATGAAGATGTGGAGGCGAGCGTCCAATAGGAAAACATGATGTGTGGAGGTGATAGGTGATATGAGCGGATTGTATTACGTGGAGGTGAGTGGAGGACAAGTGTCGGGTGGTGAGAGGAGCGAGGGTAGTGAGTGGAATGAGTGGAGGTGACACGACGACTTGATGTCATATAAGCACGTGATTGCGTAAGTTGTGGAGGGTGGTTTGGGTCAGCACCACTTTTGGGCCCGCAATCCCCCACAAGCTGTCACGTACCCTTCCAACAATACCATGGTTCCAATTGCGAGACCGCTCTAGAAAATTAACGTATGGGCAGTGTACGTCCCCGCAATGAATTGTGGTCATCGATCTGATTACAATATATGATTCAAGTGATATTTACTTACTGCAAGAATCAACGGTTCTTGTTGATTTGAGATCAATGGTCCAGATTCACTTCGAGAGTTTGGGCTTCGAGAGTTTTTGAATGTTGCGCTTGGAAATCTCATGGAGGAAAATCGCCGAAGTGAATGATTTTCCTCCACTCGTCCTTGCCGATGGACGGTTCAGATTCACTTCGGGACTTCGAGAGTCCTTTACTTACTCAACTCTGCTTGTTTCCTCCCAGAGTGATGTGGCTACGAAGTGATGTGGTGGCCTGATGTCATATATCCGAAGAGGGAGATCCGTCGCCACATGTCCTTGCTGATGGATGGTCCAGATTCACTTCAGGAGTTCGGGCTTTGGGAGTTTCAAATGTTTTGCTTGGAAATCTCCCGGAGGAAAATCGTCGAAGTGAATCATTTTCCTCCACGTGTCCTTGCTGATGAATGGTCCAGATTCACTTCAGGAGTTTCGAATGTTTTGCTTGGAAATCTCCCGGAGGAAAATCGTCGAAGTGAATGATCTACCTCAACGTGTCCTTGTTGATGAATGGTCCAGATTCACTTCGGTAGTTCAGACTTTGGGAGTTTCAAATGTTTTGCTTGGAAATCTCCCGGAGGAAAACCGTTAAAGTGAATGATTTGTCTCCATGTGTCCTTGCTGATGGATGGTCCAGATTCACTTCGGGACTTTGGGCTTCAGGAGTTTCAAATGTTTTGCTTGGAAATCTCTCAGAGGAAAATCGCCGAAGTGAATGATCTGCCTCCATGTGTCCTTGCTGATGAGTGGTCCAGATTCACTTCAGGAGTTTCAAATGTTTTGCTTGGAAATCTCCTGGAGGAAAATCGTCGAAGTGAATGATCCGCCTCCACGTGTCCTTGCTGATGAATGGTCTAGATTCACTTCGGGAGTTCGGTCTTTAGGAGTTTCGAATGTTTTGCTTGAAAATCTCCTGGAGGAAAATCATTGAAGTGAATGATCTGCCTCCACGTGTCCTTGTTGATGGATGGTCCAGATTCGCTTCGGGACTTCGGGCTTAAGGAGTTTCGAATGTTTTGCTTGGAAATCTCCCGGAGGAAAATCGCCGAAGTGAATGATTTGTCTCCACATGTCCTGGAAAGAAGGGTGACACATGTCACGTGGAAATGAACGAATGACAACCAAATGACCTGGAATGAGTGCCACGTGTCATCACTGATGAGTGCCACGTGCTTAGACACTTCGGGCTTTGGCTCTTCGACTCTTCGCGACTTCGACTCTTCGGGACTTCAGGACTTCGACTCTTCGACTCTTCGGATAATTCTTGATATTAAACTCCACGCGATAATGCACCCCCGAATGGAGGAAAACCGTCGATCTGATTGGTCTGATGGATCTCCACCGTCGAAAGTTAACCTGTCTGTTCCCACAATTTGAGCCTGAAATTGACTGTTCTGGATTGTTGCATTTGTCCACGGGCGTTTCCTGTGCATACAAAAGGCTTCGTCGACCTGCTATGAGCTCAATCAACGAAAACATGATGACAAGCATTCCGAACCAAATACGACATGTAATTATCCTTCAAGAAACAATATAAACAAAAATGCGCAAAGACTCAATTAAGAAAGAAATGAATAAGAACCAAGTCACTCAATAATGGGAAACTGACTTATTCAACCTGAAGAGGACAAATTCGACGAAGGCATAGGGAAAGGAGAGAGGAGAGGCAGGGGTGAAAACGTAGGTTACAACATTGGCTCCAATTGGGGATAGCTCATCCCTCTAAGGTGCTAAGAATTGTAGATCGATGCCTTGAGATTAAATAACTGCTCTTACCTTCCATTTCTTACCTCTGTTCTGTTTGCCAGCCATGCATCTCTGAAAACTAGCATTGAAGCTAACCCCAATGCCTTTGGTTGGGCTATGGAGTCTCCTTTGAAACTTGAAACTACAACTAAACCCCAGTGCCTTTGTTAGGCTATGGAGTCTCTTATTCAACAAGCTACTGAAATGTACACACTGAAAAACATTCTGTGAACTAAAAACTAAATGCTCGAATTATGAGCTTATTCTTCTACTACCTACTCTATTCAGCTGAAAACCAGCTCAATCATGTGTAATTCCACTTCCAATGAAACAAGAAAACATTTAATTGAGAACAGTAACTTTGTGCATGTCACTATTTAGAATAATCCAAAGAGGATATATCAAATGCGACAAAACGTTGGCAGACATCTGGTACTTATAGTTGCAAATGATGATCATGGTAAAACTTTCAACCTTTGGGATTTTGGAAAAATAAGAATCCATCCATCTCGCTATTGGATCTTGAAACTCATGAAAAACCTCCAACTGGTTGAGAGGACAAAGTTGTTGTTGTGCAAGATATGTATTATAAACAAGACTGAGTTGCTCATGTCCTCGTTGAAAAGGCTCATGAAAGTCATGTGATTCACAACCATAAAGGGCAGCAAAATACTCCTAATATTGCTCATCTTGTTGTTTGAAATGAACGGGTATGTCTTTTGCATTGCTAGTTTTTCCTCGTTTTAGCTCCAGATATTCAGACTTATAGATTTCCTGTTGCTCAACAATTTCAAAAGGAAGGGGAAAAACATGCTCGTGACCTTCAACATCACTTTCCTCATATTTAATCAAATCTTTATGAGAACATAGAACAATAGATGTATCATAACAACGACTATCTGAGTCACCTAGAATAATGCAAGATGTATCCAAAGCCTTGTCATCATCAATTTCATCATTAATGTAATTCCCAACATCATATTTTTGAATAAAAGGATCAAAAGAAGACTCATATGTAACCGAATCTTCCTCCTCTTCCTCAATGGAAAAGTCCCCTTTATTTTCACTACTAGAAGAACTAATAAGTGATTGTCGAATATGAGATGCAAATTCTTCACAATTTTCAAAAAGTAAATCAGCTAGAAAAAACCTTTTACAATGCTTACTGAATGCAACATAGAACTGTTCCAGGGAGGAGATGCTAGTAGGGGGCAAGGATCGATACCACTCACGAGCACTTCCCTCCAATGACTACATGAACATCTTCATTAATACATCCTCATGATGTATTCCATACTGATGCATGAGTTCATGAAACTCAAGCAAATGCTCAGCAGGGTTGTCATCTCTATGTTCTCTAAATCTGGGCAAAAAATCACCCCACTCATTTATAGTAGGAACAACATTTGGAAAACCAGGAACAACTGAGAAATTTAATAGAGCAAACCTCCGAGCCAAGATGGCTTCCATTTGAAAATATGACTTCTTAAAACTGTGGAGTCACCACTGGATTCTTTAACCATGGAGTCACCAGGTGAATCATATGCAGTCTAAATGTGTCTGGTCTTTGTTCACCATCAAATATCAGATCTGATCATTGTCGTTCTCCCAGGGAAAGATATTTCGTTACTCTGTTCCCCGACAACGATGCTAGAAGATGTTGGTCCTAATGTTTGCACATAACTGCTAAAGGGAAAAACTAGGCCATCTATCAGTTTATAATTATTGTTTCTTTTAGTTTTTGTTGGTTGGTCAGAGGGTTATTCTATCAAGACAAAAGCAAGGTTGGGTTGGAAAAAAGATATGGATGAGGGTCCTCCTTGGATGGTGGCACACTAATGACAGAGCAGTGAAATAACATAAAACAAAGGGAAACAACAGACTACTCAATGAATAATATGCTACTAGAAGTTCTATACTTAAAATATCATTTCAAGGCATTAAACATGTATCAAAAACACAATTACTCCCATAAGTTGCAATAAAAACAAATCTTCACCAAAGCATTAGCTATTTGACATGTTGCATATCAATAAAAATAAGTTATACAATAGTTGAAAGGAAATGACATGTACTTTGCACAAATCAAAAACTGCATTCAAGATAAGATAAAAACACATGAAGATTTGAACGGAACATTGTCATCAAGAGTATGTTCACTAGGTAGAGAGCTTTAATCCATGCCTAGAACGGGTTCAACTAGTCTGATGTAGTGCTATTCTTTCCCAAAAGATTTGACCTTCCCAAAAGATCCCACTTTCAAAACATTCAAAGACCCCCTATTTAACATAGTTGCAGAGGTTCTCGTCCTTAGGGGACTGATACCTAATTTTAGGTGATTGTTTGTAAAACAAATTATTAACTTGATTGTGACACTGGACTTAATCAACAAGAGTGGTTCTTATCACACACAAAGACCACTCTTGTATCTAATCTAAGAAAATGTTGGAATTAATCAATTAAAAACTATTGTTGTCTCTGAGATAGAACTGATGCATGCACTGAAGGAACTAAATTGGAAGAAAATAGGCCTCAGAGTGATAGAACAGAGCCCTATGTTGAGTAATGGCATGCATGAGCGCTATTGGAGGCCATTGGAGACAACTGGCTACATGGGCAGAGTCTGCTGAAGTGTTCTGGAACCAATCTGCGTCGACCCGTGACTGAAACTTAACTCTCTGTCTGTGTCTGAGCTTTTGGAAGCTAAGCGCACTCTGTCTTGACTGTAACTGACCCTTCTCCCCGCTTTCACTGTGATGACCTGGTCGTGAATAGGAAGACGTGGAGGCGAGTGTCCAATAGGAAAACATGATGCGTGGAGGTGATAGGTGATATGAGCGGATTGTATTATGTGGAGGTGAGTGGAAGACAAGTGTCGGGAGGTGAGAGGAACGAGAGTAGTGAGTGGAATGACTGGAGGTGACACGACGACCTGATGTCATATAAGCATGTGATTGCAGAAGTTGTCGAGGATGGTTTGGGTCCACACCGCTTTTGGGCTCGCAAGTCCCCACAAGCTTCCATGTACCCTTCCAACAATACCATGGATCCAATTGCGGGACCGCTCTAGAAAATTAACTTACAGACAGTTTACGTCCCCATAATGAATCATGGTCGTTGATCTGATTACAATCTGTGATCCGGGTGATATTTACCTGTTCCAAAGATCAATGGTTCTTGTTGATTTGAGATCAATGGTCCAAATTCACTTCGAGAGTTTGGGCTTCGGGAGTTTTCGAATGTTTTGCTTCAAAATATCTTGGAGGAAAATCTCCGAAGTGAATGATCTTCCTCCACGTGTCCTTGCTAATGGACGATCCAGATTCACTTCGGGACTTTGGGATTCCTTTACTTACTCAACTCTGCTTGTTTCCTCCTAGAGTGACGTGGATGCGTAGTGACATGATCGCCTGATGTCATATATCCGAAGAGGGAGATATGTCGCCACATGTCCTTGTTGATGGATGGTTTAGATTCACTTCGGGAGTTCGGGCTTCGGGAGTTTCAAATGTTTTGCTTGGAAATCTCTCGGAGGAAAATCGACAACGTGAATGATTTGCCTCCACGTGTCCTTGCTGATGAATGGTCCAGATTCACTTCGGGAGTTCGAGCTTCAGGAGTTTCAAATGTTTTTCTTGGAAATCTCCTAGAGGAAAATCCCCGAAGTGAATGATCTGCCTCCACGTGTCCTTGATGATGAATGGTCTAGATTCACTTCGGGAGTTCGGGCTTTGGGAGTTTCGAATGTTTTGCTTGGAAATCTCCCAGAGGAAAATCGTTGAAGTGAATGATCTGCCTCCACGTGTCCTTGTTGATGGATGGTCCAGATTCACTTCAGGACTTCGGGCTTCTGCAGTTTCAAATGTTTTACTTGGAAATCTCCCGAAGGAAAATCGTCGAAGTGAATGATCTGCCTCCACGTGTCCTGGAAAGAAGGGTGACACGTGTCACGTGGAAATGGGCAAATGATACAACTAAATGACCTGGAATGAGTGCCATGTGTCATGACTGATGAGTGTGCCACATGTCATGATTGATGAGTGCCACATGCTTTGGCACTTCAAGCTTTGGCTCTTTAGCTCTTCGAGACTTCGGCTCTTCGAATCACTTCAGGCTTTGGCTCTTCAGCTCTTCAAGACTTTGGCTCTTCAGCTCTTCAAGACTTTGGCTCTTCAAATCTTCAGGACTTTGACTCTTCGGCTCTTTAGATAAATCTTAATGTTAAACTCCATGTGACTATGCACCCTGAATGGAGGAAAACTATCAATTTGATTGGCCTCATGGATCTCCACCGTCGAAAGTTAACCTGTCTGTTCTCACAATCTGAGGCCGAAATTGACTGCTTTGGATTGTTGCGTTTGTCCACGGATGTTTCTTGTGCATACAAAAGGCTTTGTCGACCTGTTGTGAGCTCAATCAACGACAAACATGATGACAAGCATTCCAAACCAAATACGACATGTAATTATCCTTCAAGAAACAATAGAAACAAAAATGCGCAAAGACTCAATCAAGAAAGAAACAAATAAGAACCAAGTCACTTAGTAATGGGAAATTGACTTAATCAACTTGAAGAGGACAAATTCGACGAAGGCATAGGGAAAGGAGAGAGGAGAGACAGGGATGCAGACCTAGGTTTCAATAGGTAGTACAACTCATTATGTGATGTGTCGAGGGATTCACTTGTTTAACGGTGGTAAACGAAGTAGTAGACGAAGTGCTTGGAAGTTTGGTAGTTGTTACGGTTGTTCATTTGTGGTTGCAGAGGTTGTCAATCTCTAGAGATATATCTAGAGGGAGTGGGGAAATCAGTTTTCGCTTTTGTTCCCTTTAGACATATTGAAGCAAAGTCATAAGCTCATTGTCTTCTCGCTCATATCAAAGGTGCCCAGTGGTCTGTGCTCCTTGATGAAGGGATCTTTGATCTATGCTGCGTAGTGTTGTGATTTTTCTTTGTCGAGAAGCGTATGTGGTTGGGCACCTTCAATATGGGTGAGGAGGCAAGGAGATATTATGACTTTGCTACCAAATGTTTGAAGGGAGAAAAAGTGAAAACTAATTTTCTTGGCCCTCTCTAGATATCGAAAACCTTCGCAACTAGAGATGCACAACTGTAGTGACTATCAGACTTCCCTCCCCCCCATCTGTTGCTTTGTTTGCCATTGTTGAACAAGTGAAGCCCTTGACACATCACACAATGAGTAGTACTACCATTTCCAATCTTCACAATAATTTTGGCCACACTATTCTTCTCTAGCATGTGCCGATGGGGATAGTGTGTTCGAGAATATAGCGAGGATTGGAAATGGTAATACTACTCATTATGTGATGCGTCAAGGGATTCACTTGTTTAGCGGTGGCGACCGAAGTAGCAGACAGAGTGGTCGAAAGTTTGGTAGAGCTATAGTTGTGCATCTCTGGTTATGAAGGTTGTCGATCTCTAGAGAGATATCTAGAGAGGGAGTGGGGAAATTAGTTTTTGTTTTCTCTCCCTTCAGAGATCTAGCAGTAGAGTCACAAGCTCTCACTATCTCCTCGCTCATATCGAAGGTGCCCAATAATCTACACTCCTTGATGAAGGGATCCTTGATCTCTATTGTGTAATGTTGTGATTTGTCTTCCTCAAGAAGTGTAGGTGGCAAGGCATCTTCGATACAGGTGAGGAGGTAGTGAGAGCTTATGACTCTACTGCCAAATGTCTGAAGGGAGAAAAAGCGAAAATTATTTTCCTCGATCCCTCTCTAGATATTAACAACCTTTGCAACTAGAGATGCACAACCACAATGACTACCAAACTTTCAGACTCTTCGTTTGTTGCTTCTTCTACTAGCATTGAACAATTGAAACCCTCGATGCAACACAAAATGAGTAGTACTACCATTTCCAATCCTCACAATATTCTTGACCATGATATTATTTTCTAGCACTAGTCGATGGGAATAGAGGTCCATGTAGCGAACAATATATTTTTTGTAGCCACATAAACTATGACCACTCTTTGTGATTCATCTTCATCATCGGTTGTGGTAGACACTCCACTGTCTCCTCCTCCTCCAATGAAAAAAATGTAGATATTGTATTTGAATCTTCCATTTGCTGCAAAAAAAATAAGATCAATATGAGCTTTCACCTCTCTCTCTCTCTCTCTCTCTCTCTCTCTCTCTTAGATTGGATTTTATTAACGCACACATCATTTATGAAATTTAATTGTTGTCTTAGATGCAATTTTGTTTCACCCTGATCTTGTGTTGATGTTTAGATCGGTTAAGGTCCAAACAACAATCTCAAGAGGACAAAATAACACCCTGCGTTTTTATCGAGGTACAAAAATAAAATATTGTACATAAATAAATAACGATTACATGAAAAATAATATGACTCTCACATTCATCACAATATCATAATTTTTATTACATTCATGAGAAGGAAAAATGAAGGCCCAGAATTAAGAGAACTTTAAAAGAGTTTTTCATTCAAAATAGGAAAGAAAATGACAACCAAACTTTAAATATCTTATGCTCAAAAACTTAGGGGTCAAGATATCATTAAAGTTTAACCCTGAAATAGTTCTCTGGGATTTTCAAAAAATAATAATAGTATTTGATAGTTTGAAAATAAAAATTGCATTCGTCCAAAATGGACTAAGATTGGGCTCTCGTGGACCATAAAATGAAAGTGGAACAGGGTTGAACCTGAAAAGAAGAAAAAAAGAATCAATCACAAATAAATTACGTTTTCTCAGGAACGACAAGACACAACTAGATGATTCCATAATGAGAAGATAAAAATAATAGAGGAGGATATGATCAATATATTCATTGTGATGGATTTCTCTCTCTTACTATCTAGTGGTTGGTGTTCCCTTTGTATTCTCTTTTGTTGCATTTACATGATCGTTACCAACTGCCTCTACTTGATTTTCTTCATTTATTTTGATTAAAACTTGCTTTAACCAATTCTCAATATAATCCCTCATAGGTGCGACAATTATCTCTTGCCTGACTTTAATGTCGAATAATTTTCTTTCAAGATCTTTAAAGTCAATTGAAAGTTGATGTAACATATCTTCAATATCTTCATTTTTATTAACATAGTTAATTAGCCAACTTTCGACTTCCTTCTCTGTGTACTCGACAAAACTGTTAAATTTTTACGTTGACACAACCTTCAATATCTGTAGATGCTCTTCAAATTGTTCTCTTGTCATAAGCATAGAATTTAATATTAATTGCGGGTTTTGAACTTCCTCGGTGGTTCCTACCAAGTCTAAGTCAATCAATTTCAAATATAACTCCCTTTTTTTTTTCATTTAAAGTGTCACAATCAACCAATATTTCCTTTAAAGTATTTATTCTCTTAATCCAACAAGATTTTAATTGTTTTATACGAGTGGGGGACGATAAATCTTCTTTCTTTCTTTTTAGTTCACTCATACCTAAAACTTTTAAAACAAATGTAATAATAACACATTTATAAAAACCCTCATCATTCTCGAGATCGACATGGAGGTATTGCCTTAGATTTGTAAGCTTGGATCCCAAAGAAACAAAATTATTCATCAGTTCCCACGCCTCAAGAATGAGAGAAATTATTTTCTTTATATTCTCCCCAACATACCTTCTGACGACAACAAGTAAACTCAATGTTCCTCTCAATCTTGAACTGGACTTTGGTGTTCCATCGAGGCTCTTCCAAGGCTGCATGGTATTAATTGGGTTGGCGAATATGAGTGGCGGCATTAAATCATTCTCCAATTATTTAACTCCTTTTAAATTGGTGTTTTCATTCTCCATCTCATCAACTGAATTTTTAAGAGATTCCCTTGTAACTTCATGGATACGTGCGATTCTAGAAGATTTCACCTCGTTGAAATCTAACTCTGAATTAAATTTTCATTGAATCTTTTTATTTTTTGAATGAATTCTTTCAAAGATTAATTTCTTGGTACTTCTATCAAACATAGCATTGTGCACAGTCAAAGATTCTTCTTTAAAGAAGATTGGTTCCTGTGTTGCCAATTCGGCTGCAACCTCCTGGATTTCTTGAAGTCTTTGCTCTTCATCAGAAAATTCTATATCTTCAATATTGACATTCAAATCCATGTCTTCAAGAACAACTTCATCTTCAGGTGTGAGATCCCCTACTTCTTGCTTATTGGTTTGTCTTTTTCTCTTAGCAACCAAAAGCTTATGTGGTCACTCCAGACTTCCCTTGGGAGGGTTTTGATCACCTCCATCATCAAAATTATTGACCGAAGATTACTCCTTTCATTAACAACTCTTCCCCTTTGTTTATGCTGGTCCGCAGTGCTAATAACAGTCTCAATGTCCTTAGATTTTTTTTCAACAAACACTACTTGTGGGTCCTGATTGTCGCCTTCCTCCTCTCCAAATAGAAATGAATTAGCAAGTGAAACACTAACACCGATAGATGTCATATGATCCATAAACAAGTGGTTGGGGTCAAACCCTTTGACTTTGTATTCAAACTTTAAATTATACTAGTCAAAATGCACTGCAAATTCATTAATATTTGAAACACTTCTCAACATAATTTCTGCAATTCTTCAAGGTAAAGGAATGAATTGCTTCTTTCTTTTTTCATGAAAGAAGTGAACCCAAAATTTGTATTGTTTGGAAACCTCCACAACAAACATCTTATCTGATACATAATACGGGAAATACAAAGGTTTTTCTCGAGAACAATAAACTCTAATAACACTATAATGTTCCATCGATACTTCCTTTCTTGTCAAGGAAAGCCGTTGCTTCCAAATATAGTCTCGACGTTTTTGGGCCAAATATAAGTTTCTTGAAGGAAGAAACAAATGCACAAAAATGATATGTAGCCTTTTGTTTCCATAGGACTGGATACCACATCTGTACTGGATCAATTTTATAATTAACTTGTCTTCCCAAATTCAAACCCTTGAAAACATGACAGTATGTAATAGCGAAGATTAAATATGAAGACATAATTTTTTTTATTCTTCTTGAAATTTGATCATTGAAAAGATATTTCTCCTAAAATTATCTTTTCCCAATCGAAAAACATTTTTTCATGAACTAAAAATGTAAAATGTACAGAGATAATGGGGGAATGGTGGTTATAGACTCTTGACCTACTACTCTAGTGAAAAGCCATGATATTTCTTGATAAGGTTTTTTTAACAAATTGACCTAGATATTAGATAAGTCGGACGCAATCACTATCGGGTCCTCAAGATATTCTTGCAGAAGCTCTAGTCCAATGTTCATTTCTTTCAAGAAATTCTTGGCCTCATCTCCTTTGAATGTAATCGTTGACTCTGGGAGTTTCAACATATTCTTAAAGATTGGTGGTGCTTAAGAAATGAGAGATTCTCCTTGAAATTGAATTATCCTCTGATCTTTATCATATTTGTCCATGCACTAGGAAACCATTTCTTTGGAATCGAAAACTTCTGATACAGAACCTGCTAAGACAATCCCTGATGTCCAATATTTGTTCACATTTCTTTCCTCTAGTCGTAGTGATGAATAATATCAATATTATCTTGACCACTAGAATTTTTGGTCCTCCCGCCCAAATGAGTTTAGAGTATCTCCACAAAATTGTTCTCTTCTTCTAGTTGTCATACTTGATGAAATTGGCAGACTAATGTACAGTCACTTTAGAACATTAATTTCAAAGTAATCCCTTTACCATAATATAACTTGAAGATATTCTTTTGAATGAAATATTAATGTGAATTAAATTCAAATTGATGGAGAATTTCCTCTAGAAGTCTGTTATTAATAATGACCTTTTAATATTTTAACCACTATTTTTCGTAAGATTAGTATTAAATGTATTTTGGGGAAAGTGACAAGATGGGACACATATTACCGCAGAGTAATGAAGGATCGGACATGTGTTGAGACATTATAACCAAAACAAACCTGTGGTGAAAACTCAATAAATGACTAAGTATGACATTGCATTGGTCGGATGTGAGGGGAAAATAATTTTGGAGAGATTTGACCCGCAAACCTGTGGTGAAGTTGAAAATCAACCGAGTATTGAGATATTGAGAGAGAGAAAAAAATACTTGAGAAAATAAATAAGTAACATAAATCGTTCGGTCGGACTTGCATGGTGGAAATGAAGTGAATCGGGAAAGTGACTCATAAGCAGGGTGAAAACTCGAGAAAATTCTAAGTATAGTGTAATATGAAGATTTCAAAACATGGTGGTGCATTTTGGTAATGACAAAGCTTCGAACTTGAACGAAAATATGTGACAAACCCGCGAGAAACACAAAAAGAGACCAAGTATTGGTGCAAAATGGATATGGCGGAACACCATGGTGAATTTTGGACGCAATGAAAGTTTCTAACAAGAATGGAAATGACTTATGAATCCGTGATCAAGTGAAAAAATTTAAGTGTCGGAATATACAAGGGAATTTTTTTTTAAAGACTTAACACATATATGGGTCAACAATTGAATTGAATATCAGTATAAAGACAATATTGACTAAGTATGAGCTTGATACACTCATCATGTATTGTATAAGGTTGAGATTGTGTCATTAACATCCATGCACAAAAGAAGAAACTATGAAGAAACTGTGAAGAAATTGTCCAAATAAAAAGGGTAAATCAATAATCCAATATGGATCCATACAAATCACAAATAAAGAAGTTAAGAATACATGGTTCATTAAAAGTGATTCATAAAATCTCAATTGAAGAAGAGTCCAGAAATGAGACATAATGTCAATGGTGGATGTTTGGTGAGGAAGCATTGACACCATCGAGTCACAAGTTGAGTCGATTCAAACAAAAATAAGGTCGACTATCTAGAAGTCGATTGACTGCAAGACAAGTCGACTGACTGCAAGCTTGCATATTGATGGAAATTGGAGAAGACAGGTCGACCAATTTCAAGACGAATTGAAGACAAGTCGACCAACTGAAGGTCAAAGTCGAAGGAAAATTGAGTTGGGAAATACAAGTCGACCAAAGCAAGTCGAAACAACCAAAGTCGAATTTCTCAAGTCAGTTTTGTTCCAAGTCGATTCGGTCTAAGAAAGAAGTAACCTAAAGGTCGAAGTCGAAGCAAACTTAAATACAAGTTGGGTCGAGGCTGAAGCAAGATGGGTCAACTAGAATTGAAATACTCAAGTCAAAATTTCTCCTAGTTGAGTCGACCAAAAAGATGTTTGTTGGT
>ML820455.1:83260-98072 GCA_009831015.1 Picea engelmannii | reverse complement strand
GATAACAATAGCATAATACAAGATCACTGAGAAATACACAATCACAAGAGACACAACATTTATCCTGGGAAACCCTCTAGGGGAAGAAAACCCAACAAAACTTCCTTATTATAGATAGCCAATACAATGCCAAGAGATCTCTTCAACTAATGCAGAAGATCCTCTCCTAGATATGCGCCACTCTCTTTCCTTCTTCTCAAACTGCAATTCCGAAACTTGTCTCACAAATGAGCAAGTGAGTTATGTGTCTAAGTGAGGCGCTAGCCTCCTTATTTATACATGACTAGCATGTGTGAAGTGTCTCTTCACTGGCAGGGCCGACTTCTCCAACTGGGTGGTTATAACCACCTTTATTATGTTTCGGGGCCTCTTTGATATATTCTGGGGCCGACTTCTTCTTTTGCCTTTTACAATTACAATATAACCAATCCGCAAAAGGGGATTTGGTCCTTTTAAAGTAGTCGATATGATCAATTCACAATGGGGATTGATCCAATGAATAATATATCAAATAATAATAAGAATACACTTTGCAGTTACATTATTTCAACAACGACATGGGTGTAGCCATGGATGGGAACGTCATGTGGGTGTATCCCATGACGATGATGGTGACACACACTACGAGGTGTAGCTCTAGTGTTCTCTAGAGGGTTGTGGCCCCTAGACGAGATTGACAGGTCCACATGGATGTAGCCATGTGTGACGTGATGATGCTACCCGTAGAATGGTCTACAAGACTATGTGAGTCTTTCCCATACCATGTGAAGATGGGTGGATGTGTTTGAGACCATTAATACCTCCCTATCTAAGAGGGAGTGTTGATATTATGGTAGCTGCGGGAGGTATTAACCTCCATATGTAACCTTTGACTAGAATAGAATATTCCGGATGTAAGAGAAACCCTAAACATGTGTGAAAATCCTAGAAGACATGTCGGCTCAACAGAATATATAATATTAAGATATTATCCTCCAGGAAGACTAGTATGCCCAGACAGGGGACAAAACCACTATAAATAGAGGACGTCTTGGCTCATTTGTTCACTCATTCACACACTCTCAGTCACCTAGAAACAATGCGCAAGTTTGGAGGAGGAGAAGCAACAGTTGTAGTTGTACAATTTTTTTTTTTTTTTTCTCCAGTCTTTCTGGTACTATCTCTTGTGCGCCACCCTTGGAGAAGGTGCAGTCTCTTGGTTATCTGTTGGTTATGGTGTGGCTTCCTGTAATCATTCTTTCTGTCAAAGGTTAAGGTGCTCGGGGGTGGCTTTATGCCTATGGTTGGGTGACAATGGTGTATCATTGTCTATGGTTAAACGAGCACATCAACATTATTCTAACAACTCCATCTCTTTCTCCCTCTTATTTCTGTCCATCTTCACCTAAAAAATTCTATAGATTATTAATGGTCTTATTATTCATTTGTAATATACGTTATCACTTGAAGTTGGCCCTTGGATAACTTCCCAAGGGATGTCGAATAACCACTTGAGAAAGTGCTCCTTGTTGAGTTTTGGGTACCTTGGAAAGTTGTCCCCTTGAGTTATTGAGTGCGTAACTCAAAGGGGGAAATATTTGACCCTCACCACTTTACCCTATGTTACTTTAAGTTATAAAGTCACTTTGATTTTATAATGTCATTAATGAAGGAAAAGTGACTTAGGAGATTTAATCTCAACCATTGATTGGAGGTTTGGCCTAAGATCTAATCTTGGCCATTGGTTTTCTAGGTTAGCTTAAGGATGAGGCTAAAGGAGGCAAAAGGGCAAAAAAGGCATTCATTTGTTCACTTAAGTGATTTGGGTGAAGGAGGAGAGGAGAAGGAGAGATTTGTGGAGAAGGGGGCGCACCATTGTATGAGAGAAGGCAAGCTTTTAGGAGGGCGCATCCATGGCATAGGGGCGCACTTAGCTTGCAAGCAGGTTGGCGCATCCAGTGAAGGAGTGGCACACCATTTGGTAGAGGGGCACACTTGTTTATGAGGAGAGGAGGGTGCATCTATTGTGAAGAGAGGGGCACATCCAATCAAGCACTTGACAAGGGTGCATGAGCTACACCAAAGAGGGGCGCATACTTCACTAGCAGGCACTTCAAGGAAGAGGAGGGTGCAAATACCAAGGAACTCCAAAGCAAGCTTGAGGAGAGCTTGCCATTGTATCAGGTTCCTTTGTATATTTCCTTTGTTGTAGCACTTGCTTGAGATCTCCATAATACATCTTCTCTCTTTCTGGTTTTCCCCATGCAGGTTTTTCCAGGGTCATGTTGACCAAAAACACTTGTGTTCATTTGTCATGTTTTGCTTATTTACTTATCAGCTGTAGGTATTAAAGATCCTTGAGGGTATTTACTGCTTTTGTGGAGTTTTACGTGTGCTAATTTGGACAGCAAAAACCTCCTAATTAAATCCTTAAAACAACATCTACAAAGGGGCACCCAATCAGTTCCTAAGGAGCAGTTTCAGTGGGCAGAAATATCAGACTTGTTGGCGGTCCTAAACAGCAGCAAAAACAGTTTGAAATTACCTTGAACTTAATGCCCAACAAGAGGTCAAAAGACAGGCCTTTTGGGCAGCCTATAGGAACCTAGAAATTTCTTCATGGTATCAGAGCCTAAGGGTGCATGAGTTGGCTGATATAGTGGCAAACAATTGGCATATTTTTCACTTGTTTGTAAGCTTCATTTTCACACTTGAGTTTTGTGTGTTGGAGGCAGATTTTTTCTTCACCTCACAGCAGTTAGCATCAATATTGTTTGGTCAGAGTAGCATCAGTTTTTAGCATCAGATGGCAGCCATGTTGCTGGCAGGTTTGAGGGTGGAGGATAGGCTAGCGGGGGTTAGTAATTGGTCTTTGTGGAAGGCCAGTATAGTCTTGTTTCTAGAGGAGGGAGAGCTATGGGATATTGTGGAGAATCCCGCAGTACCTCCTACAGATGCAGTGCTCATGGCTGAGTTCCGAAAGAGGAACATCAGGGCCAAGAGTGTTGAAATATTGTAACTGCGAAGAATATTCTAATTATAATTGAGTTATTATCATGTAGATCAATCCCCTTTTGTGGATTGAAGATGTCAGGACTTATGTATGACCAAATCCCCTTTTGTGGATTGGTCAAACCCTAGTCAAATGATGCTAATTGAGAAGTCGGCCCCTAGGCCTAATTAAAGTGGTTTTAGCCACTAGATGAAGAAGACGGCCCTGCTTGATGAAAAGACACAACCCTCGCGCTCCTCAGCTAGTATAAATAAGAGAGGCTAGCGCCTCATTCTTACACTCACTCAGTCACTCATCTAGTGCGCAAGTTTTGGAGATAGTTGCATTTGCCAGAAGGAGAGAGAGGCACATTGCTCAGTCTTGGATATTCTTGGTGGTTTGGTCTTTTATCTTGGCATTGTATTGACAATCTATATTAAGGAAGTTTTTGCTGGGTTTTCTCCCCCATGAGGGTTTTCCAGGATAAAATGCTGTGTACCTTGTGATTGTGTTTCTCTCAGTGATCTTGCTTATGCTATTATTGTCTAGTAATTGAAAATAACTTAATAGCAACTCTAAAATTAACATGGTATCAGAGCTAAACTGAGTAGACCACCTTTCACTGGGTAACCAAAAACGTCACTATTGTCGTACAAGAAAATTAGGGTTTTTTATTGGAAGGGAATTTCTGACTAAAAACCATCTAGGGAAGTGTGCCTTAGCCTAGCGAACTCATTGGCAGCTTGAGCGCACCTTTTCAGTGGCTAGAGCCTTCGAAAAGTGAAACCCTAGTTTTGACTGTTACCAGAAAACCAGAAAACTAGGAAACCAGAACTAGTACCAGAAGTACCAGTCCAGATTTGCGCTGGTCCAATTTCAAGAAGTAAAATTTAGATTTTTTGAAATCAGACTGCTCCAACCTACTCACCTTAAGCCCAATGCATCTAGTCCCTGGATTAGAATTCCAAAATTTGAAATTTGAAAAATTGGGGTTTTTCAAAAAACCCCAAGTTGCGGTTGCAGTTGCAGTACCAGTACCAGTTACAGTTGCAGTACTAGTTACAGTTACAGTTGCATTATCAGTTGCAGTTGCAGTGCCAGTTCCTTCATGCCAACTGCAGTACCAGTTACAGTGAAAGTTTTTGTGAAGTGTTGGGACTGTTGTTTTATTGTCTTAGTACAACTTACCCTAGCAAGATACTGTCAGAGGTATGTATTTACATATGGTTAAAATGTATTATTATTCTAAAATGGTACTTGTAGGAGAAAGGATATGTTGACAATTGTAGATACAGAAGGATCTCAAATCCAACCCATTCAAAGGAATAATGCACCCCAGGTTTGATCATTTTGATATGCATCTATCTGTTATAACATTATTTTGACATCTAGGCTGTATGTTGAAGCTATCACCATCATACTAACGATTGATCAAAGTTAAGGTATTAGATTGATTAAAAGCTGAGATTATAGAGTTTATTCTCTAACTCAGATTTCTGTCAAGATAGCATATTGTCTTAATACAGAGACAGGTTGAAGAAAACACTTATCATCTTGAGTGTAGGAGATTCAAAAGAAAAACAACAACACTCATTCTTGAGGACAAAGACTCCAGGTGGCAGGTTTGATTGATTAAGTTGATAAGATTCAAACTTGCACATGTCAAGTTTGATAGCTACCTCATAGTTGAGATAGCATACTGTTGAGAAAAATATATAAAATGATCTTACTCAAGCATTTTTCAGATTCTGCTTGGCTAAAGCAAAATAGACGGGAATATCACCCTATGTTTATAGCCAACAAAAATAACATTCTAACTCACAAGTATTAATTACAAGTGCTTAGGCTAGTCTTTTATCAACAAAAAGCTTGCTGGAAATTTACTTTTTATGTAATTTTCTGAATATAACAGTTGCTGAAATAAATGTAAAGACAGAAGTAAAGACACCAAGACAATAATCAAGACAGATGAGACATAAAGCAATCCTTTATTTCATTCCAATTCACCAAAGAGTCATTTTCTTTACAAAATCTTATATAGAAATCTTGGACCAAAGTCAAACTTAGACATCCCTGATGGAACATACAAAAGGACGTCTGACAGAAAACCAAAACTGAACTCTAAGAGCTGGATCAACTTGCCACAGATTGCTTCCCACTCGACTCTGCACAATAGCCTTTTTCAGTCATGAAAACTAATTCACAAACATACAATTACATAGACTATCAGAGATAGATCAACACCTTTGAAAAACAAGTGTCTGAATGATGTGATTCAACCATGAATATTGTTGTCTACAATAAGACCCTGCTATCATAAAAGAGAATTAGGCTTGTGATGAATATATGAATGAATGAAAACTGAACTATCTCAACATAAACTCAAAGAGCAAACCTTAGTATGCTTCTGTTTCTATCATTTTCTTGTTCCTCCCTTTCCTTTTGCTTTTAAACAAATTAGAATTGGTTGAAGTAGTTGAACCAACTCATTAGTTAAGTTAATTAAAAGACTCAACTAACTTTTAGTTAGGGGGAAAAGTAATAATCATAATAAGGGTTATAATTAAATAATAACTAGTAGGTGGGACCCCTTGTGACTCCCATTTGTTCTTAACAATCATAACATACCAGTCAATTAAGCAAAAACACAACTCCTTGTGACTCCCATCATCATATTAACATTTAGCAATTTATCTCAATAATGTTTGCAATTATTTCCAAAATATATTACCAACATATCCAAAAAGCATGCCATACGAAAATCTGAAGTCAACTGTCATCAACAATAATAAACAAAAACTTAAAATCCATATTTCCCGGTTTGTCAGGCAATCTTTCCCTTGCTGATGCTATCATCTTTTAGTCCTTTTGAACCTGCCTTACGCTGTGTGGAATCTTCAAGCCTCATCTTGCTGATCATATGAGGATAATCGTCCTTCCCTGTAATGATCCCAAGCCAATTTTTCGATTGGAATCACTAACTAACCACTGATTTGATTATTATTTGTTGTGTATGCAGGTTGACCATGAATATTTCGGCCTTAGGGTTTATTCAGTTATTTAACCATGGAATTACACAAACATCATTGCCATCATATGAAGATCATCAACACTACACAAGATAGGAACCATAAGCAAATAGCTAAACTTTATTATAAGAAAGCAAGCACCTGATACAATAGAGAAGCAAATCTGAATAGATGGCTTCAAGGCAATACTAGAGCTGTATACAAAATGCTCCCGGAGATACCAATCAAGCCTCCCAAAGGCTGCCAATAGAAGATGAACTCTCAACTGCAAGACCAGGGTTTCAGCCTCCCCTCAAGCAACTGGTACGGCCTTGATGACTGCTGGTACGACCTGCTGAAGACAAAGGACACCAAGGATTCGGCCCTCCTGAAGATATAGACCTCCTGATGCTGCCAAACTCTCCCCAATGATAGATCAAGGCAAGGGAAGCCTCCTCCTGAAGTATGAAGCTCAAACACTAAAGCTTCCTCCTCAAACTGCAGAAACCCTAGGATGGTATGGCCCTCCTGAAACCCTGAATATGGCCAATATTATGGCCTAGCTGAATGGGGCCTCTGAAGCGTCTGAAACTCTCCCGGATGATAGATCGGGCATCCACAAGCACTTGAGAGAAGTCTCAAGATCAGATCTAGCCTATAGCTTTCTAGATCTGAGAATTGCTGAATCTCCAAGTCGTACCCTTCCTCCTGAAATCGTTGCAACCTGCAGTAAATGATAGGGACGTGATAACTCCTCCAAGAAGCCCTCAAACTGATGAGCAAGGGCTTGCAAGCAAAACCCTGATGCTGGGAAACTCTCAAGCTTCTTCCCTTGGCTAAATCGAACTCTTCCTCAACAATTGGTGCGCCCCTGCAAGAAAACCCTAGCTGGTATGGCCCTGCTGATCCAAATGGTACGACCCTGCTAGTCCTCCTGGATAGATGATAGCTGTAGAATGGTGTGGGTGGAGTATTTCATCCCCGAGACCAAGCTTGGAGCTAGGTGAGTGGAATCTTTCACAACTGAGTTGCTCAGAGCTAGGTGAGTGGAATCTTTCACAACTGAGTTGCTCAGAGCTAGGTGAGTGGAATCTTTCACCACTGAGCTACTCACTAGGGTTTGTAATATCAAAACCCTCAAAATTGTATGCTCAAGAGCATCAACAAGCAAAATACCAAAATCTAGAATGAATAATGGGTGCGCCCCAGCGTTTTCTTTATACTTTTCTTCTATTTCTCTGTTGAGTTAGGTTAACTCCTAGGCTTAACTCCTAACTCAACCTCCAACACTTCTATTCCTTCATTGAGTTATATTTTAACTCTTTTTCACATTTTCATCAAGTCAACTTAAGAATATAACCTTAGTTTGGTTGACCCTTCCCCTCAGTGTGAGACTATGGCCGAGTGGGGATGCCTAGGCCAGTGAGTCTTCTCAATACCTCTTCATCAAGAGATGGGGGACATTACAGTCTCCCCTGCTAGAAATTGCTTGCCCTCAAGCAATTCCAAACCCGTTTCTCTCACCACTTGTTCATTTTCCCACGTGGCATCCTCAATGGGTAGATCCTTCCACCTGATCAAGTATTCTTTGATGCTTCTCTTCCTGAGCCTCTTCTCCCGAACCTCTAGTATCTCCTCTGGAATCAAAACAAGTTGTCCTTCTTCGTCCATGGGAGGTAGTACCTCAATGGGTGTGATGTGTTGGCCGATGGCTCTCTTCAGGCAGGACACATGGAAGACATTGTGTATCTTGCTGTCCCGTGGGAGCTCCAACTCATAAGCTACGACCCCTATCTTCCTGCTAACTCTGTAGGGTCCAAAGAAACGTGGCTGCAGCTTCTCTGCTCCGCTTCTTTTTATAGAAGCTTGTCTGTATGGTTGGAGCCTTAGATAGACTAGGTCACCAACCCCAAAAGTACGCTCAACTCTGTGCTTGTCTGCTTGGACCTTCTGCTGGTTCTGTGTTCTCTGTAGATGATCCTTCAGCTCCCTGAGAATGTCTTGGCTCTGCTGTACCCAATCCTATACCATAGGTGCCCTGCTGTCACCAAAAGCAATCTCTACAAAAGATAGTGGATCATAGCTGTACAAGGCCCTGAATGGTGACATGCCTATGGACACGTGCTGGGTGGTGTTGTAGCAGTACTCTCCTAAGTGCAACCATCTGACCCACGCCTTCTGCTGCCCTGCTACATAATTCCCGAGGTAGCCTTCTACCCACTTGTTGACTATCTCGGTTTGCCCATCCGTCTGAGGGTGATAGCTGGTACTAGGGGTCAAGGCCGTACCAACCAATCTGAACAGCGCCTGCCAAAAGGTACTCATGAACCTGCTATCCTTGTCACTAACAATGGTTTTGGGTAGGCCGTACAACCTAAAAACCTCCTTGAAAAACAGTTTGACCACCTGTGCTGCACTGCAGTCTGTGGCTATGGAGAGAAAGTGTGCAAACTTTGTCAACCTGTCTACCACCACAAAAATGCAGTCCTTCCCTTGTGATCTTGGCAACCCGGTGATGAAATCCATGGATATGCTTTCCCACTTGTGCTCTGGAATGGGTAAGGGTTGTAGTAATCCTGCTGGGTGAGTATGCTCATCCTTGTTCACTTGGCATGTAGTACACTCCTTTACATGCTTTATTACATCCTCCTTGAAGCCCTTCCATGAGAACCTCTCTCTTACCTGCCTGTACGTCTTACTGATCCCCTGGTGCCCTGCCATCGGTGAGTCATGACATGCCTGCAATACTTTGGCCTTGAAAGCTGATCTAGGAACCAAAAAGATTCGACCCTTGTAGTAGATGAGGTCATTTATAATCCTGAAGTTATCATCATGTACCTGTCCATCCAGTAGTTGACAAGCGAACTGATCCTTCGCATACTCCATCATTAAATGGTCTTTCCAATCAACCGATACACTTGTCATGGCAAAGATGGATGGCCTCCTAGACAATGCATCAGCCACCACGTTGTTCTTCCCTTTGACAAATTCAATGTCAAAGTCGTAGGCCTGTATTCTGCTTACCCATTTTTGCTGCCTCTCATTTAAGTCCTTCTGCTCCAATAGATATTTGAGACTGTTATGATTTGATTTGACCACAAACCGTGCACCTACCAGATATTGCCGGAATTTGGCTAGTGCATGCATGATGGCCAACATTTCTTTGTCATAAATGCTGTAGAGTAGCTCAGGAGTCAGGACCACTGAGTTTTCGGCTCTCATAGGCAAGAGGGTGCCTATTCTGCATCAGTACGGCTCCTATCCCTTCTCCTGACGCATCACACTCCAAGGTGAAAGGTAGGCCGAAATCTGGAAGAGCTAGGACTGGGCACGTGCTCATTACCTTTTTCATCTTGTCCATCGTCATTTGAGCCTCCTCATTCCATTTGAAGGCTCCTTTCTTAGTCAAATCTTTCAAGGGTGCACACAGTTGAGAAAATCCCTTGACAAATTTCCTGTAGTACGTGCATATTCCCAGAAATCCTTTTAACTCTGTGAGTGTCTTAGGAGTAGGCCACTCCATAATGGCTTTTATTTTCTCTTGATGTACCTGTACCCCTTTTGCTCCAATGATGTGCCCTAAGTAAAACACCTCTGTCATTCCAAACTCACATTTGGACTTCTTAGCGTATAGTGACTGTTCCTCCATGATTGACAGAATTTGATCCACATGCCGGAGGTGTTCCTCCCACGTCTTGCTGTAAATGAGTAAGTCATCAAAAAATACCAACAGGTGCTTCCTCAGCTGCTTGTTGAACACGTGGTTCATACAAGATTGGAACGTGGCTGGGGCATTGGTTAACTCGAAGGGTATTACTAAGAACTCATAATGGCCATAATGACACCTGAAAGCTGTCTTTGAGATGTCCTCCCTCATCTTGATTTGATGATAGCCAAAACGAAGGTCAATCTTTGTGAAGTAGACAGCTCTATGCAATTCGTCTAGCAACTCATTAATCCTTGGTATCGGGTACCTGTTTTTGATTGTCTTCTTATTCAAGGCCCTGAAGTCAATGCACATCCTCATAGTGCCATCTTTCTTCTTAACTAGCACTACTGAAGAAGCAAAAGGGCTAGTGCTTGGCCTGATGTGCCCCATGTCTAAAAGTTCCTTGATGGCCTTCTCTATCTCGTCTTTGTACTTCTTTGGATGCCTGTATGGTGTGGTGATGACTGGTTTAGCTCCTCCCTCTAGCTCAATAATATGCTCAAACCCCCTGTCTGGTGGCACCCCTGGAGGAATCGATCCAAACACCTTGTGGTGCTTGTCAAGATTTTCTTGGATCTCTGGGGTGTAGTGAACCTTACCTTGCTCATCCACATGTGCTGAAATCCTGCATTCTGCTGCATATACTATCTCATCTCTTCGGAAGATGGCCTCCATCCTCTTGGCCGTGACCACCTTTGCAGCATTCCCTGTCATGCCCCGGAGCACTACCTTTCGTCCACCCTCCCTGTAAATGACATCTCCATGGTTTTGTAGTTGGTGGTGATAGGCCCCAACGTATTGAGCCACTGGACTCCAAGGATGATGTTGGTATCTGGGAGGTCCATGACATAGACGTCCTGAACCAGCTCATGCCTACCCAATGTAAGCTTCATACCAGGAATGTACCTGTCACAAGGCATAATGCTTCCACCTGTTACCTCCACCTTGAACCCTTCAAACTCTACTGTGGGTATATGCCTCCTTTTTAGCAATGCTGAATCAATGAAGTTATGAGAGGCTCCCCCATCAATCAAAACCGATACCTTTTGTCCCTGCAAGACTCCCCTCATCCGGAAGGTGTTATATTTGGGCACTCCGCTGATAGATGCCAAGGTGGCTTTCTCCTCAGCCGTACTGTCCTGTCCTGGGATTTCCTCCTCTGCTGTCTCAATGGTTTCGGCCTCAATGTTCTGTATCTGGCCGATCTCCTCCTCGTCCTCGTTGTCTGAAGTGACTTCTATGTAATGCACTTGACCACGGTCCATGCATTTGTGTGTCGGGTTCCATGGTTCTTTGCATGTGAAGCAAAGTTGCTTCCTCCTCAGTTCCCTCCTGGTGTTCTCGTCCACTCTGCCACGACCCCTGTCAAAACCCCTTGGGTCACGTCCTCCCTAGTTCAGTGGAGGTCTTTGGTCTCTCCCTCCAGTGTTAAGAGGTGGTCTGGGTATAAATTTTGGCCTAGCAACTAGTCCTAGGTCCCTTGTCCTCCAGATAGCATCCTATAGGTTGGTAGGCTTAAAATCCTTTACCCAACCCTTCAAGGGATCCATCAACCCTTCAGTGAAGAGCATCATGAGTCTGGTTGGTGATATATCATGCACCATCACTACCAACCTCTGAAATTCTTCAATGAATGCCTCAGCCGTACCTGTCTGTTTAAGCTGTGTGAGCTCCCTGAAGTGTAGCTCCGGATCTCCCTGATCAAATCTATCAATGAGCCTCTGAGTGAATTCTGTGTAGGACACTATCTGGTTGTGGCCTAGTGTGGTGAGTCCATGGTACCACGAATCACGAGCCTTGCCATCCAAGTACATGTTGGCAAATTTGATGGCTTCCATCTCCCTCATGGGATTAAGCTGTAGATAGGTATCCCGCTTTTACACCCATGCCTGTGCTGTCATCTTGGCCGTACCATCAAAGTATGGAATCTCTATCTTCCCTGCTCTCTGTTCAAACTCAAAACTGCTCCTGTGGTTCGTCCTGGGCTTATTTCTGAACTTGAGTTGGCAATATTGATCCAGGGACATCTGCCTCTGAATGATCATATCTAGGCCGTAGTACTCCTTAGTACATTGTGCCATATGCTCCACAAAGTCGTCCACCGACTCCTGTTGCACCTGTTCATCTGTGAATGTGGGCAAGTATGGTCTAGGGTTAGCCCTGCTACCCATTTGTCCATATGACGTGCCTCCTCCATGGCTTCCCTTGGATCTGGGAGCTTTCTCCGGATTGTATCTAATTTCACCATGGGATCCACCAGATCCACCAGATCCTCCAACCACCTTGTTTCCATACGTCTCAGGGTCTTTCCCTTGACAAGTCATTTGCATCAATAACTAGGTTATCATCGTCTGGTTCTCATCAATTTTTCTCAGATTCCCATCTACCTTCTTTAAGGTCTCAGTGATCTCGGCCTGTTCCCTTCGGTTTGTCTCCTGGCTTTCTTGCAAGTGATGGACCAAGTTGCTTTCTGTAAGATTTAGGGTCTTATGGAATTCAGCTGCTAAGTAGGCCAAGCCTTGTGGCTCACGGTCATCTCCTGAACCCTCCATTTCGGCTTCTGTTTCACTGGTTTGTTTCTTCCTTCTGCCCATGAAGATCCCACTGTACCTCTGCATGCGCTAATCCCTGTAATGATCCCAAGCCAATTTTTCGCTTGGAATCACTAACTAACCACTGATTTGATTATTATTTGTTGTGTATGCAGGTTGACCATGAATATTTCGGCCTTAGGGTTTATTCAGTTATTTAACCATGGAATTACACAAACATCATTGCCATCATATGAAGATCATAAACACTACACAAGATAGGAACCATAAGCAAATAACTGAACTTTATTATAAGAAAGCAAGCACCTGATACAATAGAGAAGCAGATCTGAATAGATGGTTTTAAGGCAATACTAGAGCTGTATACAAAATGCTCCCGGAGATACCAATCAAGCCTCCCAAAGGCTGCCAATAGAAGATGAATACTCAACTGCAAGACTAGGGTTTCGGCCTCCCCTCAAGCAACTGGTACGGCCTTGATGACTGCTAGTACGACCTGCTGAAGACAAAGGACACCAAGGGTTCGGCCCTCCTGAAGATATAGACCTCCTGATGTTGCCAAACTCTCACCAATGATAGATCAAGGCAAGGGAAGCCTCCTCCTGAAGTATGAAGCTCAAACACTGAAGCTTCCTCCTCAAACTGCAGAAACCCTAGAATTATCTGAAGATGTGGAAGGGGAAGTAGCGGACTTCTCTTTGACAGAGGCGTAGTAGGCCTCAGTTTTCAGCCTTTTATTTGAATAACTCATCCCTGTATGCGTGATTGATTAGCAAATAATCTTTTAAATAACCATACATGATAACTCTTAAAAATATGAAATAGATTTGGCTCAGTAATGTATCAGACTCATGCAATCCAATCCATACAAATTGTTTTACTGTTTATCAATGAGCAGGGGGTGAATAAAGGGTCCTGGGATATGTGAGGGGTTTGTATTGAGCGAAACATGATATGATGAGGGGGGAAAAATACGATTACTGCTCAAAGACAACAACAATCAACTGCAAACCAAAGGAAACATCACTGTAATTCACTAAGACACTGCTACTGCCAACTGTTTCACACAAACTTTTTCTTAACTATAATCAATTTTAGAACAGGGAGTAAAAAAATGAATGTGGGAAGGCGATGGGGTTGTAATTAGCGAAAAGCGAAATAATGGTGGGGAATGAGAGCGGGTACTGTTGACAAAATTAATCAAGTAATCCATATATTCATTCTGTTAGAAGGAGATTCACCAACCAAATGATCATAACAATCACTGTGAATTAGCTAGTTCACCGCTCATAATAAAAAATCTAACATAGTGCCATCAACAAGACACTACGCATTCCACAATTTGTAAGGAGTTCCGTTCCTCTTATTTATGACAATTCTCAAATGTGTAATAGTAATCATTTCTAATCTGTTAATCATCAAAAATAACCACCGCCCACACTCTTTTTCAACCATCAATTGCACCCAAAGTCACGCTTCAAAATTGCAATGAAGTTATACTATCACTGTAATTGGGCTCATCATTTAAAATGTATGACATTCCTTAAACATACAAGATGGCAGCCAACCCAACAATCCAGATTAAAATTGAAAAAACCTGGATCGTTATTTAAGCAGAAAGACAACAACCACCATTCCAACACATGCTATGCACAGAATAATTCAATCATGCAAGTGTAAATCTGTCACTGTACAAGCTCAAATTCAATGTGACTCTAACATGTTGGGCCCATCCAACACGACGAGGTATCAACAATATGCCTGTTTTCATAAAACAAATAATTGAATTGCAACAAAGTCATGCTTAAAACTCTGTGACTATCTCTGAGTGTGGAACCCAAACTATCCATATTACACACAGTGCGCAACCGCCCAAAACACCACGATGCAACATCCCCATTTTACAAAACCAAACACACAGTTACAGTAATAATTCAACCCATCGTGCTAAGCCATCAATCTAATACAGTATTGCTTCAATTTAATCAAACTGCAATCAACCATGCTGTGTAAAACTTGGGCTTATGCAATCAAATAATCATAACGCATACAGTGGATGGATTTTCTACAGTCATCCGGGTTGCAATAACCATTCGGCCCCAAAAGAACTAACAATTACAATGACCATTTATTCGTTGTGTAGAAACACCACACACACAAACATAGTATGCGTGAGCAACATTAAGCAATTGTAACCAGTGTTACAAGAACCGGACCGGAATCGGCAAAACCGGTTGGTCCGACCGGTTCCAGACCCTGACCTGTTCAAACCGGCCTCTCAAACTGCTTTTGACCGGAACCGGTTTTTTTTCCTTGAACCGGCCGGTTCTGTACAGAACCGGTTTTTTTTCCTTGAACCGGCTGGTTCCGTACAGAACCGGTTTTTTTTGCTAAGGAGGCCCGCGGACGGAAAAGTAAGGAAAATTTTGATTTTAAAAAAAAAATTAGGGTTGGGGGCATGCATGGGAAGCTTCTAGAATTGTCTAGAGCCCCTAATGAACCTATAAAGCCAACCCCACCCCCTCTCTTTCACTCACACTACTCATTTGGCTTCTCTTGAGTTTTTGAGCTA